>CAUYSK010029037.1:0-143618 GCA_963575035.1 Avahi laniger | reverse complement strand
CTGACATCTTGATGTCAGACTTCTGGCCCCCAGAACTGTGCCATAAGAGAACAGAGTTCTGTTGTTTTAAGCCACCAAGTTTGTGGTAATTTGTTACAAACTTGGTGGCTTAGAACAATTTATTCTCTCACAGTCTTGAGGGGACATAAATCCTAAAATCAAGGTGTCAGCAAGACTGTGTTCCCTCCAGAAGTTCTAGGAGTGAATCTATTCCTAGCCTCTTCTGGTATCTGGTGTCTGCCTGCATTCCTTGACTTGTGGCCACATCATTCCAATCTCTGCCTCCATGGTCACATTTCCTCCCTCCTCTTCTGTCTGTGTCAAATCTCTCTCTGCCTCTTTCATAAGGACATTTACGGCCCACCGAGATAATCCAGCATCATCCCCCATTCTCAAGATCCCTAATCACACTGCAAAGTCTTTGCCACATAAGGCAGCATTCATAGGTTCTGAGGATTTGGACATGGACATATCTTCGGGGGCCAGTGTTCAGCTTACCACATGTACCGTGATGAAAATGACTTGGAAAAATACACTTTCAAGAATCGGAAGTCAGACAACATTGTGAGATCCTATTTCTACAAAACATTTTTTAAAAAGTAGCCAAACATGGTGGTGCGCACCTGTAGTCCCAGCTACTCAGGAGGCTGAGGCAGGAGGATTGCTTGAGCCCAAGAGTTCAAGGCTGTAGTGAGCTATGATCATGCCACCGCAGTCCGGCCTGGGCGACAGAGTGAGTGTTGTAAATTACACAGTGTTGTAATCAGCTCCATGAACAAACACAGAATAACACCCCCTCCATATATGCTTTCCTTGTAGCTTCCTTATGCTATGGATTCCCAGGCCTCTGGGAGGTAGACTTTACCATGATGCCTGAGTCATCAAATTTTCAATATCTGCTGGCCTTTGGTGACACTTTTTCAAAATGGGTTGAAGTTTACCTCACCAGGACTGAGAAATCTTCGGAGGTCACTGAAGCCTTTTTAAAGGGAATTATTCCTTGATTTGGACTTCCTTTAACTCTCCAAAGTGACAACAGAGCAGCTTTTGTTGCAAAGTTACTCAAGAAATATCACAAATTCTAGGAATTGACTGGAAGCCTCATTTATCACGGAGCCCCCAGGCTTTGGAAAAAATTAAATGGATGAATAAAACTCGGAAGAAGACTCTTTCCAAAATTTGTCAAGAGACTGACTTAACTTGGGAAAAAGTGTTATCCCTTGGTGAATGGCTGGGACTCAAAAACCTCCTTTCTTCTTGGCTTCCCCATGGGCATATCCAGTCCCTACAAATCTCAGAATTAGAGTGATGGTAAACAGAGTGTATGGGGATACTAATGGGGATCCAGATGAAACCCCCATAACCAGAATGTTAGACTCTACCCAGACTTCTGGGACGGCTCTCCCCTAGATGGCTGTAACTTGGCCACCATTGACCCTTGGACAGAAGAAATACCCTAGCAAACTCATCAGTCATATGACTTTGTAACTTGTGCCCCAGGGGGACAAGACGGACAGCCTTGGGCATATACATGCATTAAAGGGGGAGACGACGGGCAATGTTTACTAGGATACGCTATTACTCCACTGTCTGTACATAATGACTCAGTTACCAAACACTGGGCTAGTTTCCTAAAATTGTTTGCATGCACAACTAGGGGAATTTTTAGATAGAGATTTCATCTGTGGAACACCAAGACAGTATCTCTGCGGAGGGATCCCCGATGGAGATAGATATTTCTTTGGGTATACTTACTACCCTGGCAGGGGTGGCAGCTCAACAACACATGCTTTGATGTTTATGTTATAGATGATTCCTCTGCTGCATATATATAAATACCTCAGTGAAAGTAAAAATACATATGAATAAAATCAGACTGCAGGCTTCTTTGCTGCAGTATGTTGGAGAGAATGGACCAGGGCTGGGAGATTGGTTCTCAGGACTCTTGTCTTAGATTCCTCAGGGAATTTGCTCTGTTTTTCTGGGATCCTAAAATTTGGTCTCTCTCTTTTACTAATTATTTTTCTAATTCACCTCACAATGAATATATTAGTCAAATGTGGGTTAAAATCTTGTTCTAAAACAATAGACAAAAGCACTCGGGTAATGAGGTTGAAGACATTTAATCATCAACTTAAAATTCGCAAGTACTTTCAGCAACAGATTCAGCATTTCATTCCTCCTACGCCAACCACTCCCTGTGTCAACAGGAAGCAGCCAGACAGACTGACACCCTGATTACCCAGGATTAGAGAATTAATGAAGGAGAAGGGGGAGCTGTAATTGGCTCCAGGAACAAACACAAAATAACAACCCCCCCATATATGCTTTCCTTGTAGTTTTCTTATGCTTTGGATTCCCAGGCCTGTAGCTCTCAATGACCAGAACACTATAATCTTTCTGTTTAACTGAACTTTTACCTTTTGAATTGTCTCCCAGAAACAGCAGACTCTTCGCAGGATAATAATGCCAAGGCCCATCACCCGTCACTAACCTGTGACTTCTGAATTAGACTCCTGCACACATTGCTTCCAACACAACCTGCCCCAATATACACAGCCTCCTTCCTGAACCCCTTATATTAATGTTTAGTAAAAACTCTTACCCTCAGCTGGTGGGGAAGACAGATTTGAGGCATTTCTCCCCATCTCCCAGATGATGTCATCTGTAATGTTACCTTTCTTCCTTGGCAATCCCCATCTCAGTAATTGGCTTTCTGTGAGGCGAGCAAATGGACCTAGGCCAGATCCTCCTTGTGAGTTTGGTAACACCTGCTCTAAAAACAAACAAACAAACAAACAAAAAAACCAAAGAAGAAGTAGAATCGGGGTCAGATGCTATGTTCTCATTTAGTTTCTATTGCTTAAGCTTGATCTTATAATTCATTTCTAAAGCCAATCTCTTACAAATGGGAATGACTATACAAAATTCATACGGGAAATCACATCATCTAATGGGAAAAGTAATAAATGAAAGAATTGGGTTTTGTTTCTCACTTATTTCATTGGTAATAAGTAACCTCAGGATAAAATTTTCTTCCGTGCCTTCTTCAACCATTGTGGTATATTTGTCACTCATCCTTTACTCCATTCTTGGAATGAAAACTTCCAGGTAAATTGAAGTTGTTTATTATCAGCAATAACATTACTATGATCTAAATGTTTGTGTTCTCCCCAAATTCATATGTGAAAGCCTAATCTCCAGTGTGGTAGTATCAAGAGGTAGGGACTTTGGGAGGTGATTAAGTCATGAGGGCTCCACCATCATGAATGGGATTAGTGCCCTTGTAACAGAGGCCCAAAGGAGCCTGTTTAGCCCTCCTTCCCTAAGACAGGATAGAGCTGGAAGGTGCCATCTATGAGGAACAGGCACTCACCAGACACAGAAACTGCTGACACCTTGATCTTGGACTTCCAGCCTCTGGAATTGTGAGAAATAAATTTCTGTTGTTTATAAGCTTCCCAGTCTATGGTATTTTGTTACAGAAGGCAGAACAGACTAAAACATGATGTTATGCTTAGATGGCTAGCTAACTAATTTTTCAAAGTATTTTTTAGAAGAAGTACACGTCCCTGTTAGATAGGTTCGGGGATAGGAGAAGATTCCCTGGGATCTGGTGGCAAATACTCTCACCCAAGTGATGAGTGCAGCAGGGGAGGGGGCTGGGGGGATTAAGTGCACCCCACCGACCTATCTATTATTGAGTCTGAAGAGCCAGAGGTAGAATTGAAAGAAGCCACCCAAATGATTATCTGCCTGTTACTCTTGTTACTCACTCTCCTCTGAGTGGGGGCAGGAAGGGATGTTGTCATGATGGCGGGGCCGGGGGGGGGGGGCGGGGGGGGGCAGCAGCAAACCCCATGGCCCAGCAGAAAAGCAATGCGGCTGTGGCTACTGAGTCAGGAATCCCTGAAGCTTAAATACATGGTGTCGGCAATAAGGACCTTGCTGTTCAATACATAGCTTTGGGTGAACTAAAACATTAGAAACTCATTTGGTTGAATCACAACTAAACATTTGAAACTGAATGTATTAGTAAAAGCATGTAGCCAATCTTCTCGCCCTTTGCACCACTTGATCCCTCTCCTATCCCCGTGTCTCAGCCTCCGCTGCTTTTGCAAAAAGATAACAAGAGATGAGATTGACATCTTTCTGCCCCCAAGGGGGACAAAGGCCATGCACACCTGTGTGCATATGCTGGGGAACTTCAGGGAGAGAAGGGCTCAAACTTATGCCTCTGTTGGATTCAGATTCCAAGACACCATCCTACCCTGTCCTGTAAGAGGACAAGATACTGGGTACAGGAGGGGCCGGAGGCACCAAGGACTGAGGGATGGAGTTGAGGCAGCAAGCACAGGGGCAGAAAGGGTCTCAGGGTCTGGGCGTTCCCCAGACACCGAGAGGTACACAGGAGAGGAACTGGCCCTGGTGCTTGGACACGGACCCTGGAGCAAGTTGCTAAAGGAGGGAAAAAGGATAACAGCTAAGTTTTCTTCCCTCTATGGCCACTGCCCTCCCTTCTCCACCCACTATCCTTTCCCTACCATCCTGCACTTCCCTGTGCTCCTGGACAGGAACAATTCTTATAGCCTCTGATTTTCATTGTGCTTGTATAGAGGGAAAAACAACTGCATGCAATTGATGGGGTTTAGGCAAGATTTGCAGTGGGGAAGGAAAGCTAAAGTAACCCTGTGGATGGGGCTCTTTGGACAGATCCAAGGAGCAATTGTGAGATGATGTGCTGTGTGCCTCACTTCCCTATCTCACGAGCGTCAGACGGGATCACCCTCTTTAACAATTGCTTCATGTCAGACATGTAGATAGTCCCCCACCCCGTTTCCCTGTATATTCTGGGTAGTCTCGCAAAAATAAGACAGAATCCGCAAAGGAGAGTGGGAAATCCCAGCTTTGGTTGAAGACTGAAAGGCGGCCAGAGTCAGAGCAGCCATTTGTAGTACAGCATCGCCCCCTGCCGGAGGCGGATACCAAGTACACATCTTCTAAGCAATGGTAGCCCTTTACTTAACCTGCTCTTAAAAACTCTTGAAACGGACTGCTGGGCCCAAGGAAACGTCTTCCATCTGACAGCCTCTTTTTGGGACGGTTCCACTGAGACTCACTGAGTAACAAAGGAAGGATCCAAAAGGCCTCCACAGTTAGATGAAAATGATATATTCAAGAGCTCAGCCAATCTGGCCTTGGCATCATCTTGATTTTTACAAGAAAAAGTGGCAGCTGCCTTTCAGAGGGGAAATCTTATCCCTTACTTTGTTACCTGGATTTTGTTATTTTCTTCCAGGTAGGGTTTGCCCTACCCTCTGATACAGAGTGAAATCTGCTTATCTTAATCCAGTCATGGACAAAACTGATTTGAGACCGAGTTGCAGAAAATTAAGGCTCTGTCTACCTCTGGTTGGCTCCACTTCTGGAGTATGACCCCTCAGGGGTCCCAGCGAAGGCCTGGCATGCTTATGGTGCCCTCCCACCCCCACCTTATTGAATTCAGAACACCAATTTTTATCTCATCAGCACTATAAGTCTTTAGGGGACTCTGCTACGCTTTTCATTGACTTACCTAGGTGAGCACAGGGCATGAAACCTGGTGCCCTCCTTAGGGATCTAAAGGGTATGGGAATGATGGTGCTTGTCATGCATGCATTTAGGTCATCAGTCTGACCCCTGCAGAAATCTAGTAAGTCCTGGAGAGCGACAGTTAACTACCACGAAGTTAACCCAGTGGTAGGCCCAAATGCAGCCACTGCGCCGGATGTGGTGTCTTTGCTAGAGCAAGTTAACATTGACTCAGGTACATGATATGTGGCCATGGATCGAATGAATTACTTTCTGTTACTATCAGAAAAGGGGATCTTAAATAGTTCCCCTCACATGGAATAGATAATAGCATATATGTTGAGTTTTGCCCTAAGACTATATTAAATATTATCTCCTTTTGATATAATATAGACAGAAAAGGTGTGGACTATTTGTACTTCCTTCAGATCATCCCATCTATTCACTGTATCAATGATGTCATGCTAATTAGGCCAGATGGGTAAGAAGGAATGAACACATTGGAGGCGCTGGTACACACGCATTTCAGATGGTGGGAGGCAAATTCCATGGAGAATCAGAGGCCCACTAAATCAGGGACATGCCAGGATATCCCATCCAAGGAAAAAGATAAATTATTGAATCTCACATACTCCACTGGGAAGAAGGAAGTACACTTGACCAATAGGCCTCTTTGAGTTCTAAAGGTAGTATATTCTACACCTGGTATACTGTTTCAGCCCATTTACAGGGGGACGGTATAGGCTACCAGCTGTGAGTGAGGCCTGGGTTAGGAAAGGGTCTGCAGAAGATCGAAGCTATGGTGAAACCACACTGCTACTTGGACCATGCAATGCAGCCTGGCTGACCCCAAGGTATCAAAGCATCAGATGTGGGAAAAGATACCATATGGAGTTTATGGCAAACCCAAGTGGGAAAGTCACAATGCAGACTCCTGGGGTTCTGGAGCAAGCCCATGCCTTTTGTGGTGGAGGATTATATGTCTTTTGAATTACAAGGCCTGGTGTGCCACTGGGCCCTGGTATGGAGCACCTAAGCAGGAGACATTAAGTGACTACGCACCTGGATATGCCCATTTTATAGTGAAGTCTCTTGGATTTACCAAGTCCTACTGTTAGATGTGGCCAAAAACCAATCTCTTGTAAGATGGAAGTGGAATATCTCACATTGAACATGAGCAGGGCAAGAGATAACAAGTGAATTACATGAGAAATGTGAGGAGCAGGCTCCCAGCAACTTCCGCATCCTAATCCCTGGAACCCGCAAATGTTAGATTACATGGAAAAGGAAATTAAAGTTGCAGGTGGAATTACAACTGCTAATCAGCCAACTTTAAAATAAGGAGGTTATCTTGTATATCTAGGTGATCTCAATTATCCTTAAAAGTGAGAAAAGAGGGAATCAGAGAGTCAGAGATGCAGAGACAGATGTGACTATGGAAGAAAGAAACAGAGAGATGCAGCACTGCTGGCTTTGAAGAAGGAGGATGAACCAAGAACGTGGGTGGCCTCCAGGAGCTGCAAAAGACAAGGAAACAGATTCTCTCCTACACCCTCCAAAAGGGAGCTCAGTCATGATAATACCTTTATTTTAGCCCAGTGAGATTCATGTCAGACCTCTGACCTCTATAGGCTATATATGGGCCTAGGAAGTGACGAGTAGAGGCAGAGAGAGCCCTGTTTACCTTTCCCTTTACTCTCAATGACACTTAGGGAATTTGTGCTTCTTACCTCTCTCCCCATACTCCTCCACGCCCCAAGTTCAGGGCTCTACACGATGAGAGGTCTTGATTCCCTATGGGGCAACAGTTCTGCCAGAGGACACACAAAAAGTCCCACTGAACTCTAAGCTACACCTCCTGCCTGTCACTTCAGAGACTTTGCATCCAGGGACCAGCAGACTAGAAGAGGGCTCACCCTCTGGGCCCAGGTGATCAACCCAGTTCATCAGGAGGAGGTGGGGCTGTGATACAGTGAGGGTGAGGAGGAATGCGTTTGCCATCCAGGTGATCCATTTGGACCCTTCTTGCCCAAATTTGCTAGTGAATAGCTAACTGCATCAACCCTGGTCTGAGAAGAGCATGGCAGAAAGGGTCTCAGACCCCTCAGAAATGAAGATCTGGGTCATGCCACAGGTAAGACCCAATACTAGGAGAAATGCTAGCTGAGATTGAGGGGAATCTGGAACGAATAGCAGAGAAGGGACATAATAAGAATCAATTGTATCCCCAAATAAATTGCAGCTGTGAATCATCCCACTAGGTCTCCTCTTCTAAGTTTCCCCCCAGTAACAGAAGAATCTCATTGGAATCTTAGAGGAGTTGTTCTCTAACATATATGAAGAAGTATAGCCAAGTAGCACAAAGGGTAGACTGTGGTGGACATGGTGATGTGCTGTCCAGATTCTCCTTCAGGAAAGGACTTGCTACCTCTACCCCTGCTGGGAATACTGTCAGCTGTCAGCCCTTTCAGGGACTGTCTTAGCTGTTCTTAGCTGTCCTAGGATCAAAGAGGTAGATGGATAAAGGCCATGCTCATTTGAGCAAATGTGGAGCATTATTGATTGACCTTTTTATCTCCAGAGCTCCCTGTGAAAAGCAAGAGAGGTGGTTTGTCAAGATGGAGACAGGACCAAGTTCAAGAGGTCCCCAAGACTACTCTTTGGTTCAATAATTTGCTAAAAGACTCATAGAACTCAGATAACTGTTATACTCATAACTATAGTTTATTACAGTGAAAGGACACAGATTAAATCAGCCAATGGGTGGAATTTATTCCAGCTATGCAAGGCTGGCTTAATATTCAAAAATCTATTAATGTAGTCTCTCACATCAACAGGCTAAAGATATATGATGATATGCATGGAATATTGCCAATGAGTTCATCTGAGCTTTGGCGTCAGAGTTTTTATTGAGGGCTGGTCATGTAGACACAGCTGACCTTACTCTCCAGAAGTGGAGCTGATAATGTGTGACCCAAGACCTCCACCATAAATATTGAATAAAATAGACTTCAGACCAAAGAAGGTTACCACAGACAGAGAGGGATATTATATAATGACAAAAGACTCAATCCGCTAAGAAGGCATAGCAGTCTTAAATGTACAAGTACAAAACAACAAAGTGATAAAATATGTGAAGCAAATCCTGATATAAATAAAAGGAGCAATAGAAAAATTCATAATTGTAGTTAGAGATTCAAAATCCCTCTCAATAACCTATACAGCAACTATCCAGAAAATCAGCCTGGATCTAGAAGAACTAAAAAAGTCACAAACCAACAGGATCTAATGAAAACTTATAGAACACTCCACCCAACAACGATAGAGTACACATTCTTTTCAAGCACTACAGAAAATATACAATGATAGCTCATATCCTGTAAAACAAACCTCAACAAATTTGAAAAAGTTGAAATCACATTGAATGTGTTCTCTGGCCACAGTGGAATCAAACTATAAATCAATAACAGAAAGATAACAGCAAAATACCCAAATATTTGTAAACTAGACACATCTAAATAGTATATAGGTCGAAGAGGAAGTCTCAGGGAAATTTAAAAATACATTAAGCTGAATAAAGGTGATAATAAAACATATCTAAATTTGTGGGATACAACTAAAGCAGTACTGAAAGGAGAATGTGTAGCACTAAGTGCTTACATTAGAAAAAAGGAAAAGTCTCAAATCAGTAATCTAAATTTTTACTGTAATAATCTAGAAAAAAGATGAGCAAAATAGGTAGCTGATGAAGGAAATAGTAAAGATAAAAGCAGAAATAAACAAAGATCTGATTCTTTGCAAAAAATCAATAAAATTGACAAATCTCTAGCAAGACTGTCAAAGAGGGAAGAGGGGAAGGAATGGAGGAAGAGAGAGAAAAACAAATTACTAACATCAATATCAAGAATAAAGCAAAAGCCGGGCGCTGTGGCTCATGCCTGTAATCCTAGCACTCTGGGAGGCCAAGGCGGGTGGATCGCTCAAGGTCAGGAGTTTGAGACCAGCCTGAGCAAGAGTGAGACCCCATCTCTACTAAAAATAGAAAGAAATTAATCGGACAACTAAAAATACATAGAAAAAATTAGCCAGGCATGGTGGCGCATGCCTGTAGTCCCAGCTACTCGGGAGGCTGAGGCAGAAGGATTGCTTGAGCCCAGGAATTTGAGGTTGCTGTGAGCTAGGCTAACACCATGGCACTCACTCTAGCCCGGGCAACAGAGCAGGACTCTGTCTGAAAAAAAAAAGAATAAAACAAAGATATCACAACAGACCTTGTAGACATCAAAAGTATAATAAGGGGAATACACCATTCATTAAGGAAACACACATTAAAAGCACAATGAGATATCACTATGCACCTACCAAAATGGCTAAAATTAAATATACTGACAGTATCAAATGATGGTGAGGATGTAGAGACCAAACCATGAGTATATTGATGGTGAAAATGTGAAAGCCACTCTAGAAAACTGGCAGTTTGTTAAGAAAGCTAAACATGCAACTACACAGAAACCTGGATAAGAATGTTCATAGCAGCTTTATTCATAACAGCTTAAACTAGAAGCAACTCCTGTGTCCATCAATGGGTGAACAGTAACACAAATGGTGGTACATCGACACCATGGAATACCACTTAGCAGAATTAAGCAATGATGACACTAGCAATGATGACATTTCTTGAATTATCATCAAATTGTATCTTTGAAAAGTTCATGGCTGGCTTCATTCCAACGAGTCTCAATTAATGAGATTTTATTATAACAACCAATGTCCAAATTACAAATTGGGTATGTCATCATTTTAAAGATTTTTATGCCACTTATGGCTAAAGGACATAATTTGGGAGATATAGTTTGAATACTAAAAGGAAATGTCTGATTTTTCAGGAGTTTATGGTACAGGTTATTTGAAATAGGGATTGTCTTGGAAAATCTAAGAAATGTATATCCATATATAATTATTATTGACATATAATTATAATTATTGTTTCCAAGTGGGTTGTTATGAATTATAAATTATCATGGCTTATTAAAATACATACGTTTTACAACTATAATTGATCACTAATGTCAAGTCATATATATCTATATCTATATACATAGAGAGAAACAGAGAGCACTTCAAAATGTGGAAAAATTGAATTAAAAGATAAAAATTAAAAATATAAACTTTATTTCTCAACATAAGCACCATCAAGTTCAAGAAACTTTTGAAAGAAATGATACCAGCCATTTAGTCCATCCCTAAAGAACTGAGGGTCCTGGGAATTTAGCCATGTCAATGCAGTCTTTTTCACTTTATTAACTATACAAAAATAGGGGCTGTTTAAAGATTTTTCTTTAAGATTAAGAAAGAAACAAACAAAAAATAAGTCAGAAGAAGCCAAATCAGGACTGTGAGGTGGATGCTTAATAATTTCCCATCAAAACTCTTACCAATTGCCCTTGTTTCATAAGATGAATAAAGAGGAACATTGTCATGGTGGGCAAGGATTCCCTGGTGTTTCTCTGCCAAAGCTTTGATTTTCTCAAAACACTACCATTCTTTGGCCCTCCAGAAAGTTAACAAGAAAAATGCCTTGAACATCCAAAAAACTGTGGCCATGACTTTGCTCTTGACTGGTCTGCTTTTGCTTTGACTGGGCCTTTCCACCTCTTGGTAGCCATTGCTTTGATTGTGCTTTGTCTTCAGGACCATACTGGTAAATCCATGTTTCATCTCCTGTTGCAATTCTTTGAAGAAATGCTTCAGGATCTTGGTCCCACTTATTTTAGCATTTCCATCGAAAGCTCTGCTCTTGTCTGCAGCTGATCTGTGTGCAGTAATGTTGGTGCCCATTAAGTGGAAAGTAAAGTGCTCAACTTTAATTTTTCAGTCAGAATTGTGTTACATTGAACCAGTTGAGATGTCTGTGGTGTTGGCTAATGTTTGTGCTGTTAATTGTTGGTCTTCCTCAATTAGGGCATGAACAAGATGAATTTTTTCCTTGCAAACTGCTGTGGATGGCCTGCTGCTGAGGCATAGACTTCATCTTCAACATTGTCTCTTCCCTTCTTAAAATATCTTATCTATTTGCAGACTGTTGATTTCTTTGAGGCATTGTCTTCATGATGCTTTTTGTAAAGTACCAATAATTTCACCATTCGTCCCATCAAACTTCACCATAAATTTATTGTTTGTTTTTGCTCCTATTGTAGCAGAATGCACGTTGCTCTGATAGGGGCTCTATTCAAACTGATATCTTATCCTTCTTACTGCCTCTAACTAGATCCTATTCAGACATGTTATAACAAGTTAGTATGAATTTGTTTTGGTACAAAAAAATTTTTATATACGTGCATAGTTTTTTCATAGTGTGTATTTTCCATGACTTTTTGAAGATCCTGTGTGTGTGTGTGTGTGTGTGTGTGTGTGTTCACTTCCTCTTGCAAATGAATCAGGCTGTATATAAATCCTCTCATGTGTCATCAGACATTTTTATTCTGCTGTAACATTTTGTCATGTTTAACATGGCAGATACAAGAAGACCCGATACAAAATCAGTCTGGACATAGATAGTTTCTTCCTGCTTTCTGTTCATCTTTCGAACAGCTGGCCTGGCATTTGTTAATAGCCCTCTTACCTGGTTTAGGCTTTTTCTACCTGGGAATTCCTGGCTTGGCTGGTCAGGTGCTGTTTTATCCCTGGTACTTTCAGCATCCCCTTGAATCATCACTATTCATTTTTGGATCCATGTCTATCTAGACCACAATAAAGTTTCCTGAGTCTTCATACTCTTAGTCTCATGATTGGAAGTAAAAGTAGCTCAATAAAATTTAAAATTATCTTTTCTTCCATACTACTTTTATTTCTCTTTCAGAACATTCTATCCTCATCTTTTCTCTTCCCTTCTTCCCTTTGAGACACTTTTACCTGCCTCCTACTGCACCACCTCCATGTCATGTAACACATATTATGTAACAGGCATCTTTCTTTTTGAGCCAGCCCAAATAAGTTTTGAATACTGGTTTCCCCTCTGACAAGATATGTAACCTAGGGGCAAGTTGTTTAAATTCCCAGAGTCTTGTAATTTGTAAAATGGGAATAATAATGGGCCTTTGTAGGATTAATTGAAGTGCTTAACTTCTTCTCTTTTTGTTCTTTATACTCTGAAATTTGATGTTTTAATGAATGGTGTTGATTGAGTTGGGTTGAGAGTAGCCCTCCAATTAAGGGAGAGGCTGACTAGAGATTTTAGAGGTTAAACTGTGCAAGGAGACCAAAAAGAACAAAGCTCAGAGGCCCCTTGAGCTGGGGCTTTTAGAGACCTGAAGAAGAGACAGCTGATACTTTTTCTTTGGTTCTTATTTAGAACTCTGTTGGGAGGGAGGACAAGACAGAGAGTTGGGAAATTCTAATAATGAGAGAAAAGACAAACATAAGGAGAGGGAGGGGGAAGCAAATCTTCTAAAACATAAAAAAGATAGTATGATTTATGAACAAAATAGTTATTTCAAAAAGATTCACAATACTACTTTCTAACATAATCTATTTTTTATTTTTCCATATCCCATCTTGGATCTTGATAGGAACGAATTCATTGTTTTATGTGGATGCAACCTCAGAGAAAGAAACATGGTGTTCTCTGACAAGATTAGTGCATAAGTCTGATTACATCCTTCCCTTTTAGTCATATCTCACCCATTTTAAGTTATTTTCCACATTAACTATTGATGACCAAAATAATCAAGTCTCGCTTGTGTTTGTCTTGGTGTCTCATAATTTGGGTCATAGAAACGCTGCAGAATAAATCAATTTAGTACGTATCTTCTTGACTCTAGTAATGTCGAATCAGGCCAGAATACCATATTTGCTCTTTACATAGATAATATAAATCTATCATTCGCCAAATTGCTACATCCCTTTGGATTGGGTCTCCTTAACAGAGGTTGAAGCTGAGCAGTGTGTGGCCCCTGGCCAGCACGCCGCACTTTTGGCCAGCAGGGGGCGCGCAAGCTCCGGGGCACCCTTCCGAGCAGCCAGGGGGCGTGGCTTCTGCATCCTTGACGGACAGCTAAGGTTGCTGGCGAGAATGAGGTAATACGAGCGCAAGCTAGGAGGGCGTGAGGGTGTGCGCGCGTGTGTGTGCGAGTGTGAGTGTGCGAGTGCGTGCGCAGGCTCTGAGACACTGCGTGTTTCCAGCTCGCGCTGCGGACACCGATCATGCTGCATTAAAAAAAAAGAAAATTACATTCTGGAAAGGAGGCTGCAAAGTTGCGGCCGGGCGACAGCGGCGGTCCCGGGGCCGCGTCATGGCGGGTCGCTCCTCCACAGCAAGGAACCGGGGAAACCCTCGTGGACGCGGGTTTGCCTTAGCGCCCCGCTTGGGAGGGGCAATTCCTTCTGGAAGCGACTGAGCAGAGTCACAGGGAGGGGGAGCTGTCCCCGTGGCGGCGACTGCACTTCGTGCGGCGAAAGGGTGGAGAGGGAGGGGAGAGGGGAGGAGAAGCGAGCGTGCCATTCCGGGCGCGATCGTGCGGCGAGATCCCACCCCGGCGTCTGCAGAGCCCGAGGCGCAACTGGTGCGAGGGCTGGGTCCTCGCCTCGCCGCCAGCCCCAGTGCGCGGCCGCCGGGTGGCTTTTGCAAGGCGGGGGCCTGTTTGCAGAGAGCCGGGCATTTGCATGAAGCGACTCGACCCCACGGAGCAGCGGCAGCAGCGGCGGACCCCGGCGGCGGCGGCGGTGCGCGGTCCGACCCAGGCGGCCCCGGGCCCCGGGCCCCGGTGGATGCGCGGCTGGGGAGGAGCCCATGGGCCGGAGCTGAGGCTGCCCGGGCCGGCGGGGCGCGGGGCGGGGGGCGCGGTCGAGGCCCGGAGGCGGCGGCGCAGGAGGAAGCGGAGGAGGTCGGGCGCTCGGGGCCCGGGAGGCGGGCAGCGCAGCGCCGCAGCCCCGGGCTCGCCATGCTCCTGGCCTCGGCCGTGGTGGTCTGGGAATGGCTGAACGAGCACGGCCGCTGGCGTCCCTACAGTCCGGCCGTGAGCCACCACATCGAGGCGGTGGTCCGCGCCGGCCCCCGCGCGGGGGGCAGCGTGGTGCTGGGCCAGGTGGACAGCCGTCTCGCGCCCTACATCATCGACCTGCAGTCCATGAACCAGTTCCGCCAAGACACGGGTGAGCCGGCTGCCCCTGCCCCGCCCGCGCCCACCTCCCCGGGCCGCCACGGGATCTCCTGCCTCCTGAGCCCACCTTGGCCCACCCAGTGGACACCTCCGTGCAGGGGAGTCCCCAAGAGGTGGTGGTGGGCGGCGCTTTACTCCCCTTGATCCTTCTAGGATTCCCCCACCCAAACGTCCATGCAAGTAGTATCAGTGTTCTGGTTGTGCAAACCCAGCCTGGATCTGGTCGGTGAGAACCCCCTCCCCATTTCACGCCTCTCTTTCAGCGCTTGGTGGCCCTAAGTCCTTCCATGTAGACGTTCTATTGCCGCCCCAGCCCACCACAAGCAACCCCAGCCTCTCCAAAGCTCCCTGCCCTCGCCCGGCGGCTGCTCACACCCGGGCTGATCCTGCTTTGCCTTGGGCCTGCCACATACCTCCCTCACCCCGACCTTAGTGCCTCTGCACCTCCCGTGTGGGATGCTTTCCCACAGCGGGTCCTGAGTGTGGGAACCGGCAAGGGAAGAAGGGATTCCCCGGAGGCTGCAGCAGTACTCGGGTAAAGGAAGCGCCGGGCTGTCCCTGGGAGGAGAGACTGGAGTTGAGGGATTCCAGGGGATGGAACGCCCTGGATGCTGTGGCTCTGGGGATGCCGCTGCTGTGCACTCCAAGTGCTGAGCAACAGGCCGAGCAGATGGAGAGAGGAGGGGGAGGGTCGGGGCTCCGGAATGTCTGGCAGGGAAGCCGCTCTCTTTGTCCGCGGAGCAGGAGGCAGATTCCTAAGGAGAAACTGTCCCCAAGCTTCCTCCTGAAACCGTAGCCCATGAGAGCGCTAAACTCCTATCTCTTCATGAGAATTAAGTTGCCACTATGGCCACCACAACCTGGCTTCTCAGCTGACCAGCCTTTCCAGGTCAGAGCCTAGAAGGGAGCCTGGGGGTGGTGTGTGTGTGGGGGGGTGTTGTCCGAGGGAGGAGGAGGAGGAGAAGGAGGACAGAGCTGCACCTCTTTGCTTGGTCTAATGTGTCCATGCCTAACTGATGGCCCGGGACGAGTCTCTGTCTTTCCAGTAATCTCTTCAGTGACAGGGGTGGGGAGGGGCCGTTGTTTCTGGAATTCTAGCTAGGCTTTCCCAAGAGTGTAAGGAAGGAGCCTGCAGAGGCAGGTGTGGTGGGGAGGGAATAGAGCAGGCTGGCAGCTCAGAGAACAGCTGTTTGGGCTGGGTGTCTCAGCTTCCTTGGAAAGCCCCCACATCCTGTGTGCTAATTAGAATTGTCATGGGAAAGGGGTATCCTTCCTCCCGCATGTCCCCATCTTTAGTCACAACTCCCAACAACCTCTCTGCCAAGGACTCTGCAGACACTGGCCCAGCGAGTAAAGCTTTCTGGGGAAAGGATTCCAGAAGTGTTAGAATCCGAAGGGGCTTAACCCTTGGCGGGGAAGGGAGGGAAGGGGAGCCTAGAGAGACTGGGAGGAGGAGAAAACAGAGAGAAATATGGGGAGATTGAGAAAGAGGATTAAGTGTGGCAGAGAGGGAAGGAGAGAATGTAATTGTGCAACTTGAATGGAGGGTGGTGGAGGTGAGGGTGGAGGTGTCAAGTTGGGGGACGGGAGGGTGTCTGTGTGTTAGGTGAAGCTGACCCATGGGTGGGACCACAAAGACCAGCAGTTAAGGCACCTGACCGGGAATTCCAGTCCTGCTCAAAATAAAAATAGCAGGTGTTAGCTTTTCTATTTCAGATCAAATCTCTGCAGCATATGGAGAACCACCCTAGCGATATAAATGTCTCGGCCCCTCCCCCACATTTGGGAAGGGCAAAGGTCGAATTTGTGTTTGGGGGCACCTAGCATGGGCGGGGTGTCTAGGAGCAGTCATCACCTGAAGGACCCTTTTAATAGAAGTGAAGGGTAAACCAGGCAGAAAGACAGAAGCTGCTCCCCCAGGTCTGATTACTCCTACCCAAGGACTGGTTGACTATGGCCTCTTGGCCTCACTTTAGCCAGAAGATGAGGCTCCTTGGATTCTAGACCAGAAGCAGAGAACTAGCTCTGGATCATTTTAAAGACTGCTTCAGGGCGTGTTTTGCATTGAGCCGGCTTTGGTTTCATCCACTCACTGCTGAGCACCTCTCCCCTCGGTGCCAGGCCCTGTGCACGGAGGAAGGCACTGGGCTAAATTCCCAGGAACCTGGGTTTGTCAGGGCGCTTGTCAAAGTAGAATAGAATCTCCGGATTTCTGGGCTCTGAGCCCCCTCCTCTCCTTTCTCCACCAACACACACACAGTTCCTCTCAATATAGCTCATTGATGAGGCCATGACAGGGTAGGAACTTTAAACCAGTGGCTCCCAGGCAACCTCAGCCAAGCCCCTGCAATGTTTAATTAAATTACCCACCATCCTCAAGCCACAGTTGAAAGCTGGGAACCAGAAACATCCCCATAAACAAAAGAGAGCTGGAAGTCCCCTGCCCAGAGGCGATTCCTCTCTTTTTTGTTGCCTCCTCTGCATGGGGACATTTCCTGACATGGGAGCTTTGTCTTTTCAGAAGTTGCCTGCTCTGCTGCTGAGTGAGTCCTCAGTCTCTCCACTCGCCTGGGCTCCTGACCTCATCCGGCCTGTCTCCAGGGAGATGGCTGGGAGGTGGCAGACACCCATCTGCCGCCTCTGTTTGTCCTGGGCCCTTCTCCTTCCACAGACTGCCTAGGGGTTTGAGTCATTTGCATTCTCTGCTGGTCCGCTCTAGGCCTTTGGGCTAGAGAATCTAGAAGAAGGAAAAAGATGGGGTGAGACAGAGGGACTGGGTCTTGTCTACTTCCAAAAGTCTTGGTGGGGTCCTCTCTACCCGCTGTCATTTCCCTTGACTGGGCTGCCCCTTTTCTGTCATAGGTCAGTGACTGGAGAGCTTTATTCAGCATGACTTTCTCCTGTATCTTCCAGCACACCTGATCTCCACCACCTCCAGAGCCCTAGGAGCAGGATGGGGAAAACTGGGGTTGGGAGTGGGGAGACATGACTCAGGCTCTCATCCTAGACTCACCGCTTACTATGTGACCTTGAGCAAGTCCCTTAACTGCTCAGACCTCATTTTCCTCTGTAGAATGAAGAGTAGCCTTAAGATTCCTTCTTTCCATCTTTCTTTCCTCCCATTTGCAGATTGGCAGGTGAATGGGTTAGACCTCTGCACCCATGATGATGCAAGATAGGAAGCATCTAGGTGTGGGGAGAGTTCTTTCCAGCTCAGAGTTTTCTGTGCAAGTTTTGCCTCCTTTATGTCTTTTAATGCAGTAAGAAGTGTCAGATGGAGAGGGGGGGTATTTAATTAGATGATTTGACAGAAGCTACTTTTTAGCAACATCCCCCCCAACACCCACTACCCTGTGTGAGCACAGGAGTGGAGGACACAGACACCATGATGACCACATGATAGTTGTAGTGTGCAGGATGTGCCGTGTGTCTGCATCATGCCAAGCACATTGCATACGCTGTCTTGTTCAATCCTCCCAACCCTCTTCTGAAGAACTATTGTTACCCCCATTTTATAAGAAAACAATTTGAAAGAGATTAAGTTGCTCGAGGGTTTATGGCTAATTGATGGCAGAGCTGAGATTCCAAATCAAGTGCCCTGTGTCCTTACTTTTTCAATCAGTGAACAGCTATGGGACAACTACTTAGTGCAGGCACTATACCAGACACGTGGGATATAGCAATAATAGGACGTCCAAGTCTTTGTCCTCCGGGAACTTTCTGGTGTGGATGGGGGATGCTGGGATTTCTTGGACACAGTACATGCCCTTACAGCAGGGACTTACTGACATAGATGTGGGTGACATGCCCTAGAGACCTCAGGTCATGCCTGGGAGGCATTGCCTGCCATTTCCCAGGAGCCAAAACATTTTGGGTGCTTTGGGATGCAGGTGTCTGAGTTGCTGGGAAAAGTCGATTTTCTTTCCCTTTCTTCCTCTTTAGTTTATGAACATCTTCTATCCCCTGTCCTACTCCTACTAGAGGCTTTTTTTTTTTTTGGATGACTGTACAGATTATCTAGTTTATGAGCCTGATTCTGGAAAAGCCCAGGACTAGCACATTCCAAATAGGGTAGCCTCTGAAAATAATCAGAGAATGAAACCCCACCATCTCTCTTCTCTCAAGACTCTGATTCTGAAGTCTGCTTACTGTCTCTAACTCCTCTCTAGGGCTGAACTGAACTCAACAACTTTCCCTCCAAAAACTAGCTCTTCCTCTTGACATCTCTCTGCCTGTTCATGGTGACACCATTTTACCAGTTTCCCATGGCTAAAGCCTCAGGATTCTTTGATTCGTTCTGTCATTCGGAGTCTTATCTGGGTGCGTTGTATATATAGGCATGTAGGCCATGAGGCCCAACAGTTGAAACTTGAGTGTTCATTCACGTGCAGGTCCCCAGGCCCAAACCCTGGAGATGCACCCACTTGTTTCTTGAGGGCATTGCTGATCCATACCCCAGGAGATTGTGAAGGAGGTGGTCCGAGAACCTCATTTGGAAAGCATTCAGCTACTCACGGTCAAGTCCTACCCATTTTTTCTCTGTAGAGTTCCTCCATTCTATCACCTTTTCATTTCCCTGCCAACACCCTTCCACTCACCTGGAACTAATTAACAGAGCAGCCCTGGTCTTGTCACTCTTTGCTTAACAAACTCCACTGGCTCCTCATTGCCTACAAATTAAATCTGTCACAGCTTGGCATTCCAGAACATGGAGAGCATAACATATTTTCCAGGCTTATCTTCTTCTCTGCCTTAGCCAATCGGAGGACACTTGTACCCTTGTACATTCCTTCAGAGTTCTCTGACGCCCCCAACTATCCATAAGGCCCCTTCTTTGCCATTTTGCCTATTGAAAATCTCCTTATTATTCAGATTCTATGCCATTTGTCATGTTTCTTGAAATGTTCTCTAAACCTTGAAATGCTCTCCAAACTGTCACTGCTTTGTTTATTCAATCAACATTTATTGGGCCCTTAGGCATGCCGGGCACGGGGATACAGCCATCAGTAAACACCTCGATGCCGGCTCTCGTGGGAATCTCATGAGAAAGACAGATAGTCATCAAATTAGCCTCACCAATAAATGTGTAACTGCACATTGAGATGAGTGCTATGAAAAAAAAATGGGAATAGGAATTTGACCTGGTCAGGGCAACCCAGAGAGGCTTCCTTGAGGAAGTGAGCTTTAATCTATGCATAAGCAGCAAAGAGGATGCCGCAGTGTTTTGGGGGAGGAACCAACATTGTGAAGAGGCCCAGAATCAGAGAAACCTGGCAACTGGGAGAAGCTGAAGGCCAGTGTGGCCAAATCTGGGCAGAGTGCGTGAGCAGTGAAGGCCCACAGAGGTTGGCAGGCGGAGGACATGCTGGTCCCAACCTAAGGGGAAGTCATGGAAGGGATTTCAGCAGGGAGGGAATGTGGTCAGATTTCCTGCCAACATGTATTTTGTTGGCATCTTGCTTGTGACGTATTCTGCCTCATAAATAGTCATTCGCACTGTTGTCTTCTAACCCTGTTTTAGACCGCAAGCTACTTGAGGAATGCTTGAATCTTTGCATTCCTCATAGCAGCTAATGCGTGCTCAGTGATGTGTGGTGAATGATGAAATAGCAAAGTAGCCAGAAGTCTTCAATCAATCACAGCACCGTTTATGGAGCCCTTGTAGCTGCCAGGCACTGCATTAGGCACTAGAATGCAAAGACCTCCACGGTGGTATCCCTGCCCCCACTTAAGGCACCCCAGGATGAAAAGTGCCAAAACACTGGTGCCCATCAGCCTCGGTCCAGAGATGCTCTTCGGGTTCCTGAGGGTGGGGCCTGGGCTGGAAAAACATTTCAGGAAATGGATGGTGAATGACATAGAACCTGAATGATAAGGATAATTTCGACAGGCAGAAATGACAAAGGAGGACATTTCGGTAGAGGAGACCTGGAGAATTGTTGGGGAGGGGCTTAGGGAACTCGGAGGGAGCGCCTGTGGATAAGAGGGGCCTCTGTTTGGCAGGAAAATGGGGGGATAGAGAAAGATAAACCTGGAAAGGTATGTTACAGAGCCATGGCATAGTTTCCAGAAGTTCTGGGACTACTCTCAGGCATCTACAGGATTGATAACACTATTATTTAAAAAAATGCCCTTTAAGCACATTTGTGAGAATTGGTTAAGTGCATTGTCCCTGCTACCCTGGAAAGAATATAAAATAGTACCATTTCAATTCTCTAAACTTAATTTCCTCACCCATAAAAGGTATTTCATAGTATTGCCCGGAAGATTATGTGGTTATGTGGAATATGTGAGGTGCTTTGTAAGTAATAAACATTGTGCACATATGAGTTATATAGAAACTTCCTCTCTCTCCCTCTCTCTCTCTCTCACACACACAATGTCTGCCTCCCCTGAACTAAACTTTCCCCGTGATTTTTTCATCCTGCTTACATGTAATAGAAAATAAATTACAATAATAATCAGCAACTTTTATTGAGCTCTTGCCATGGTGACAGGTGCTATTTTAGAGTTTTATATTCATTTCTTCATTTAATCCTTAAATCCACCCTTTGAAGTAGCCACCCGGGACCCAAACAGACGAGGAAACTGAGGCTTAATCACACAGCTGGAAGGGACAGAACCACCCCTGTCGGACCCAAAGCCGCACTCTTTGTTCCCCAGCAAGCTGGCTGCTTAGGAAGGAAATAGAGGCAAACCCGGGAACTATTGCCGCCACCCTCCCATCCTGATACCCCCATGTCCCCCAGCAGAGGCCCTGTCGATGAATAGGGGATTGTTCTGCTTCTCCCTGGTGCCTCTGAATGTTGATGTTTTGGGTCATTAAGGGGCTTGGAGATGGGGTGGGGGGCGGGTTATGACCCTGGCAAAGGCCTGAATAGCCATTGTTCCTTTTCTTCCCCCCTTGAATGGGATTCTGTCCCCAGTCTTGGTGTCTCCCTCTGGCTTGGGGGAGGGGGTGGGTCAGAGGCCGGGGAAGGGGAGCCTTTTCCCACCACTTTGATGGATAGCTCTTAAGCCGACAGATGCAGAGATTCCAGCATCCTTGGAGCCCTCCCCACCCTGCCTTGAGCCAGGCATCTTTAGCCTTGGTGCTGGTAACATGAAATGAGCCCCTGTTGAGGATGGGTCTGGTTCAGGTTTGGGAAGAGGGAGCAACAGCTACAGACTTAGCTCCCTTGTAGTCTTGCCGGTTCAATTCTATGGTGCCATTAACCCCTGTGAATAACCTTAGCCTCTTCCCTGCCCCTGCAGTGAGACTGTCAAAATTAAGATGTTCCTATCTTTCGGAGGGTTTGAGCTTCTTGAAAGAAAGATGTTAGATAAATTTAAAGTTATTCTCATGACCACTGAAAATATTATTTTTGTTGATATAAGATCTAATGTTGGGAAATATGAGAGAGTTCCCCCAACCTGATTTCCCTTCTTCTCACAGTAACACACCATTTTTTTTTCTTTTTGCACCATACCCGTAAATGTACAGAGCCAGCTCCATCACCACTGCCTCTGGGCAGCCTCCCCAGGTGGAGACAGAATCTTTCCTCTCTCTTCCGGGCTTCCACGGCCTTGTGTTCTTTTCCTCCATAGCCCTTGGTGCAGAGGCATTTAGAGAGACAGAGGAGAAGGAACATGGTCTTCGTGAGCACGTGCTGTATGTGTCAAGGGCTGTATATGCCCCAGGGCAATGCATAGGGTGCACGTGAAATCCAGTACCCAGCATGTACCAGCGCATGTTTGTTGAATGATTAAGTGAGGCGCATTTAATTTTTACAGAAACCCTGGAAAGTAGTTATTATCCTGTTTCCCAGGGGAGAAAAGGAGGCTGAGAGGTTCTATGTTAGCTAGGAAGTGAGTGAATTTGCTGGTAGACCAAGGTGTTCCGGCTCCAAACCGGGAGGCACTCTTTGCGCTGCTCCGCGCTGCCTCTCGGGTCCTTCACGTTGTAACTCGCCTGCTTCCAGCCTGGTTGGCCTGCAGACGTCTTGAAGGCAGGCAGGCATCTCTTTCAGAGCCGACACCTCCGCAGGCAGTGTGGTGCCCGGCACACAGTAGGACTTGTCAATGTTTACCTGTTAATGTAATGCCATTCAGCATAACTCATGCCGACCTGACCTCTCCTCCGTCCCACTCTGGCAGGGACCCTCCGCCCAGTTCGCCGCAACT
Organism: Avahi laniger; assembly: GCA_963575035.1. Lineage (NCBI taxonomy): Eukaryota > Metazoa > Chordata > Mammalia > Primates > Indriidae > Avahi > Avahi laniger. The sequence goes on along the minus strand of CAUYSK010029037.1, from coordinate 120,726 downwards.
ACTACGACCCGTCCTCGGCCCCCGGGAAGGGCGTCGTGTGGGAGTGGGAGAACGACAATGGCTCTTGGACGCCCTACGACATGGAAGTGGGCATCACCATCCAGCACGCCTATGAGAAGCAGCACCCCTGGATCGACCTCACCTCCATCGGCTTCAGCTACGTCATTGACTTCAGCACCATGGGCCAGATCAACCGGCAGACCCAGCGCCAGCGCCGCGTCCGCCGGCGCCTCGACCTCATCTACCCCATGGTCACGGGCACCTTGCCTAAGGCTCAGTCCTGGCCAGTCAGCCCTGGGTCGGCCACCTCGCCCCCTGCGCCACCCTGCTCCTGTCCACAGTGTGTCTTGGTGACGAGTGTTAAGGCGGCCGTGGTCAATGGCAGCGCCGGGCCCCTGCAGCCCCCAGCGACCCGCAAGAACATGCCCCCCTCCGGAGCGATCAAGCTGCCTCCCCCACCAGGCCCCGGGGCCAAGCCCCTGGACAGCACAGGCACCATTCGAGGCCCCGTGAAGACAGCCCCATCACAGGTGATCCGGCGACAGACCTCCAGCATGCCGGCTGGGGCAACTGCGGGCTCTCCTGCCAGCCCCCCTGGAGCTAACGGCAAGACGGGAAGGGTCGCCCTGGCCACCCTGAATCGTACCAACCTGCAGCGACTGGCCATCGCCCAGTCCCGGGTGCTGATCGCCTCTGGGTAGGTGCCTCCGTGGCTGCCTCAGAGCATTTACTCATTGCAGGGAGAGGCTATAGCTGATCTTCTGGGTCAGCGGAAGGAGGGGCTGCCAAGACTTAAGCCCCTCCTTATCCTGTGTTGGCCCTTGGTGCAGGTGCACGCAGCACCGTGTGTGGTGGATGAGGGAGGTTTGACTCGGGGTCCCAGAGATCTGGATTCTGATCGAGACTTTGCCTCTTACTAGCTGTGCGATTTGAGGCTAGATCCCTGACATTATAGAGCCCCAACTTCCTCATCTGCAAATGCTGGCAATAATTCTCATGTTAGGGTTGCCGTGAGGTTTAAAGACGATTGTGCATAATGAGTAATAATAGGCAACATTAATTGAGCTCCCACTGTGTTGTAGTTTGGGGGCTTTATCACCTCATTTAATCCTTGCAACAACTATGAAATAGGCACTGTCCCATTTTCCAGATGAAGAAAATAAAGGTTCCCTTGCAAGGGCTCATAGCTAACCAGTGGCATCGACTAGGATTCGGACTTGTGGAAGGCTGATGCCAGAGCCCCGATTCTGACTCTGCTGTGCTCCTCCCCCGCCAAGCACGTGCCACAGTGCGGGGCACAGAGTAGGTGCCAAATGAGGGTTAGTCCTTTTCCTCTGGTCTCTCTGGAAGCTGGAAGGGCAACTTCAGATGGAAATAGCAGCCCACCTTTAGTGACTACGTACCATGTGCTGGGTGCTTTCCATGTACTGATTGTCTGTTATTCCAATGACAACCTGGTGATGTTGTAGGTCCTATTAGTATTGCTTTTTCCATTGTTCCTAATCTTGCAGATCATAAAATTGAAGCAACCCAGGTCCACCCGGTGCCTGCAGCCCCTGGTTGCTCATCATTCGCACACCCACCCAGTCTTCCCTTTCTTTCTTCAGCGGGATCTGCTTTCAGCCCCTGAACCCCAGACAGTCAGAATGGTTTTAGATTTGGATTGAGCACCTGAGTCTGAAAATCCAGTCTGCCCTAAGATGGTGCCGTTGTACTCAGCTGGGTCTCTGTACATAGACGTTTGCAGCTGGGAGGAGAGAGGAAGGAGGGGACACCGCAGAGTACTGGGCTGGGAGTCCAGAGACCTGGAGTCCAGGCCTCTACTGCTCCCTCTGCCACTGGGGTGAGCCACAGAACCTGCGTAAGACCCAGTGGACTTACCTGCCCCGCGGAGTCCCTGTGAAAACCTCCACTAAGGGAGTTTGCCCCGTGGCAGTTTACTAGATTATTGCATTCCCTTACTCTGTGATGGAAGGTCAGACACAGGCTCTCAGCTCAGAACTCCCCAAGGAGGGCCACACAGCTCACGTGTTACAGAGTAGGGATCGGAACCCAGGTTTCCGCCCTCTAGTCCGCTGTTCTTTTGGCTAAAGCCCAGCTCCTCATGGTATGTAAAAATGATTTACAAATGGCAAAATGCTGGTCAGATGCATGGGATTTTCATGACCTCCCCTGAGTTGGCAGAAGCTTCTGGGAGAGGGGAATGGGCACCTAAGCTGCGCCTCTGCAGAATTTCTCCACCCACCCCATCACACAGCAGCATCCTGGGGGCCTCTAGCAGAGTTTGGGGTGATTGCTGGTGTGGAGAAGAGAGGCTCACATGCTGGATAATAGCATGGCCTCCAGAACCTAGGTCTGCCGGGGCTTGAACCCAAGTTCCTTGCTGAGTCACTTGCGACAAGTTTCCTCTGTCTTCAGTTTCCTCATCTGTAAAATGGGATAGTAATAGTACCTTCCTTTTTGGGTTGTCACGAGGATCACATGAGATGGTCAATGGTAGACTTAGCACAATGCTTGCACACAAGAGTTCAGTCTGTCTTCGCTGCCGTTATTGCTATTATTGTTAACAGGTACTCATGAGTATGTACTACATATTTGTTGACTTGAAGTCAAAGCTGAGCAGGCTCCAACACCCCACCTTGTCTCTGGCGCCCTTGGCAAGTGCCAAGTGACCTCATGCCATCATTGAGGGAGAGGCACCCAGGTGGCTTTGAATCTCGAGGAGTGAGTCGAAGGCGGCTTTTTCTCTCTTCTTTGTTCCTTCCGCCTGCCAATAGAGTCGGGCCTAGAGAATGGGTGGAGGTCCAGGCAGTGCAGTTTCAAAAGGGCTATAGAAACAAGTTCGTTTTTTTTTTTTCCTCAGTTCTGTTTTCCTGACAAGGGAGGCCCCTGCCTACCCCTCTGAATCTTCCAGGCCTTCCCTTTTCACCTCCAACCTCCTCCCTCACCCCCGTCCCACCTTCTCCTCCAGCCTCTCTTGGCCATTTAATTAGCGTGTTGATTCCCTTTGTCTGGCATTGCCATCAACCTTCTGTCGTTGCAAGGCCCCTGCCTCCCTCCCCTCTTTGCCCATGACCTCTTCCAGCAACTTTCCCACGGAAAAAGGAAGACCAGGGAGGGCGGGAGAAGTGAGATGAAGAGAAAGGTTTTGGGGGGAACAAAAGATCCTGTGAATTATTCAGAGACACAAGCAGGGGGTTTCTAAAGAGAGAGGGGGGCCTTGCGGTGGAGGGTGGGCGTCGCCCTAGCTAGGCCTTGGTTGCCGTAGAGACGAGACCCTTGTCTTGCCGGAAGATTCCTGGGTTGGTGCATAACTCCCGGAGAAAACACTGCTTCTCACGATGGTGTCAGCAGAGATCCCCTCCCTCCCGCAACCAACCTCCTTCCACCTTGCCAGCTGCCACCTCTTGTCTCAGTTTTATATTTTAGCAACAAAACGACAACTTGTACCCTCCATAACTGCAAACAGCCCAACAGAGGGACGGGAGGGGAGTGTTTTGATTGGCCCACAAGTGGTTGGGCCAGGCAGCTTTGACAGAGTGGCATTGCCTGGAGGACTTGAGAGGCAAGCCTGTCATCGGGTTGCTGTTTTCTAGAAGGAGGGCGCAGGCATAGTCCTGGGGCCCTAACTGGGTGTGACTGGCCTGGACTTCATGGGCTGTTCTCCTAGGTTTTCAGTAATCAGTAACAGTGGGGGAGGTGTGATGGGGTGCTGCCAGCTCAGCACTCCTAAGTACCACCCCTCACTGCTCTACACCTGATACCCATGTCTTCAAGCATCTGAGAATACTGGAATATCAAAGCAGGAAAAGACCCTTTACAATTGGGAGATAAAATGTACACCCAAATTTGCATAGGGCTCAGCTATTTACTAAGTATTTGACCTAAATCCTAAATCTTTAGAGGGACCCCCATAGGGCAGATATTTAGGGTGCCCTTGCACAGCGGTGGCAACTCAGATGTGGTCAGCAAAGTGCAGAGAGGCTGTGTGGCCCTCCCAAAGGCGCAAAGCAAGTCAGCACAGAGCTGGGCTACAGCGAAGATCCCCTGGCCCCGGCGCAGGCTCCTTCCATCATACCCTTCTGTATTTCACAGGCAAATATCCCCCTCCTTCCCGGGACCCCTGCTGCCTAAAGCCTAGTGACAAGCCCACCAGCCGTGCTGTCCTTTTCCTGACATGGCACTGCGTCTCTCCCACCTGTCAGACCCACGGTTTGCATGCATGTCCGGGGCCCACCTGCAGGCTCTCCTCTCCCTCTCTCCAGACCTTGCCCCAGTTCTCAAACTGCCTGGGATGTGTGGTGTTCTGGGGATTGGAGTATTTCCTGGTTGACCAGGTTGGGTGTGGAAACCTGCCAGTCCAGTTTTGGGAACAAAGGTGGCTTTTGTCACCCGGATCTTAGCTACTTATCAGCTGGAGTGGAGGCCTCAGAGATAGTGAGGGGGAAGGCAGGTGCAGGGCTGGGCAGGCAGGAGCACTGCCCCCTGGTGGGGAGCTGGAAGCAGGCCCCCAGCCTCTCCAGAAGGAGCTGAGTGAGGAGGAGAAGCCGCCATGGGTGGGGTCCTAGGGCTTAGGCTGTCACCTTGCTGTCAGGTACTGGGGTGAGAAATCATCAACAAGTCTCCCTGGTATCTTCTAACCCAAGACACTCACAATTTTACAGATAAGGAAATTAAGGCTCAGAAAATTTAACTAACTGTGAGAAGCTACTGGAAACATTGGGACTCAAACACAGTTTCCCTGACTCCAGTTCACCACAGCGTGCCTAGCCTGGGGGGCAGGCCACAGAGTCCAGATTCAAGTCCATTCCTCTTTCCATGGCCTAGCGGCCCTTGTTTAAAGTCCAGCTTTCCCCTCCCTCCATCTGGGTTTGATTTATCCTGGGGACAGTTTCAGAAGAAAAGTGGCATTTGGTGGCCTGGTGAGACACAAACATTCCCACATCTGTTCTTTCACATACTTCTCCCAGCGTTGGTGCACGGGTCGTCATCCGTGGTAAGGGACGGAGGCCAGAGCAAGCCTGGTGTAGCTGGGGAAGCACCATCCTTACGGGCATGGGGGCACGGACAGTCCCCACTGCTCAGCCTGGAGGTCCCATTCCAGCTCCTAGGGTTGGGTTTACTTGTGACACTCTCTGAACATTAGGTCTTCTGTCTGCAGTGTGGGTGTCACAAGGATTGCATAGACGTAAGTGCTCGGCGTAGTGAGTGGCCTAGAGTGGGCTCTGGGGCCAGGTTTTCTGGGTTAAAATCCTTAGCCATGTGGTCTTGGTCAAGTTTGCTTAACCTCTCTGTGCCTCAGCTTCCTTGTCTGTAAAATGGCGCTAATGATAATGCTTCTTGCGTAGGTTGTTGGGAGGATGAGACAAGTTTCTATGCGGTAGGCAGTGGGGAGCCACTCCTGGCAGGAGGCGAGCTCTGTGCATGTTCGCGATTTTAATACATGGATGAAGAAGGGCCATGGGCGGTGTGTCCACGGCTGTGTCCCCAGCATTGGGAATAGTGTCCAACACAAAGTCGGGCTCAATAAACACCGTTTGGATGAATGGATAAACATATAAACAAAGGGTCTTTTCCCCACCCCCTGTGTTCCCAGCACCGTCCTGCCCCCATAGTGGACCTGCTGGCCTCCCAGGCTGTCTGGCCCCTGAAGTCATCTGTGACCGGGTCCAGTGGCCTCTCCAAGGCCAGCTGTGAGAGCCTGGGCTGCAGAGGGGATGGCGCAAGACCCAGCCCCATGTGTTCCATATTTTCTGAGTCAGCGCCGTGGGAGGCCTGCCTTTCCCAGGCAGCTGCGCCGTCTCCTCTCCAGCCTGGCTGGAGTTGCTGGGGAGAAGGGCAGAAAGCGGAGGTGGCTTTGCCTGATATTTTGTGTATATCTCGGGGAGAGGGAGAAGTGGCAGCTGTTCCAGCAGTGGCTTCCAAATGCCGGACTGGGGATTCACTACATCTGCATCCTCTCGGGAGCCTTGGAAAAGTGCAGATTCTCATGCTCCACGGATGGAGATTCTTGTCTAGACCTGGAACTCTGTCTTGTTAAGAGCATCGTAGGTGACTCTTTTGTACACCCAGGTTTGAACTTGCTTCTTTATTTTTTCATTTCTTCAACAAAAACAAATTGATTGCCTATGAGTGCCATGTTCTGAACAAACCAGACATATAGATATTCGCCCTTGCAGAGCTTAGATTCTAGAAGGGGAGATAACAAGAAACAACTTATTTTAAGAGATCATAAATAGAGCAGGAGTCCCAGGGTGGGTGGAGGGGTGGGCAGCGGTATTAACTAAGGTGGTCTCAGGAACCTCACTGAGAAGGTAGGCATTGAACTGAGACTGGAGGGGTAGTAGAAGAGAAAATGAAGCAGTTATCTGGTGGAACAGCATTTCAGGCACAGGGAACAGTGTATGCAAAGGCTTTGAGACAGGAGTGTGCCTGGCATGTAGAAGGAACAGCAAGAGCAGAGCAAAGAGTCAAGTGACAATGAGAGGAGGCCAGAGGGATAAGGGAATTGCGGGGTGAGAGGTGTTGGCAGACCACACAGGGCTGTGTAGGCCTTGCCAGGACTTTGACCTTGACTCTGAGTGAACTGAGGATTCATATCAAGCTCTGAGGTTCTGAGTGGAGGAGTGACATGGTCTGACTTAGGCTGCGAAGATGTCACCTCTGGCTGGCTGCTGTGTTAAAAGCTTACTGCCTCTTTAGCAGGGTTAAACATGGTCCATTTTGTCCCTCTTGTCAAAACCATAATGAATCTTCTCTTTCCTTCCACAGGGTCCCCACTGTCCCAGTGAAGAACCTAAACGGGTCCAGTCCTGTCAACCCTGCCTTAGCAGGTAAGAGAAACCCTGTGATGCACTTGCTTAAGATAGAGAAATCAGAGTTGCAAAACACGTAGTGAGCATTTGTAAAAAGGAGGTAATCTGGATATTAATGAAAGCAAACAGGGATTTTGGGAATTGCATGAGAAAGGCAGGAAGCATTTGGGGGAGAACGGATTGCTAAAAGCAAAGCGTGCTATTGAAGATAAGTTTCTGGCAAAAAAGTAGAAGGCAGAGCAGAGAATCCATGAGTTATGAGAACTGTCTCCTGGAGAGGGGGAGAGCAGAATAACGGGGAGGGAAGAATTTGGAATGTGTTGGGAGCCACGTCTTCAGTCCTTCCTCACCCACCCCTTGCCCCTTTCAGGAATCACCGGGATCCTCATGAGTGCAGCGGGGCTGCCTGTGTGTCTCACCAGGCCACCAAAGCTGGTCCTACACCCACCCCCCGTCAGCAAGAGCGAAATAAAATCCATCCCAGGGGTCTCCAACACAAGCCGCAAGACCACCAAAAAACAAGCCAAGAAAGGTACCAGCCTCTTTATCTTATGGGGTACAAAGCTCTGGCTCCCAACCTTGGCTCTACTCCCACCGCCAAGAGTCATGGACATGGCTTAATCCTCTGGGCCTTAATTTCTGCATCTGGTAAGTGGGCCTAACTAGTAAATTTTGATGATTATACCAAAGTGGATTGTGTATGGATCAGATGGAAACACCTGAGACATAAAAATATACAGTGCAAAAGTATAGAAACATAAAAATGTAAAATGCGGTACAAAGGAAATATGTTAGAAAAGAAAGATCACTGTGGCATTGGAACCAAAACAGACTGGATTCACATTGTAACTTTGTCATTTACAAGTCGTGGAGCCTCTGTTTACTCATCTTTCTAATAGGGTAAAAAAGCGCTCATAAGCGGTATCTGGGAGGGACGTCTTGGAATGTGTCCATGACAGTTGGGAAGTAGCCACTGTCTCATGTCCCTCTAGAGCCTCCAGATACTCTGGCAGCTTGAACCTTCCTTCAGGAACCCCTCCCTACCTGTCCACAACCCAGCACCTAAGGGGCCAATACCTGGACTTACCTGGCAGTGCAGGACCCTGGCTCAGCCTCTCTGGTCGCTGGTCTAGGTTGTTAAATGATGTGACTACCCCCACCTTGCAGGCTTCTTGTGAAGTTTAAATCAGATCATATGTGTATATTGCACTTAGGCCAGGTCCTGGCAAGAAATAAGCTCTTAATTAAAGGAAGCGTAAGTCCTACAAAAGAAGCAGGGCAGTGGGAGAGGAGGGCCTGCATTGCAGCTTTTGGCTGTTGCGTGATCTACTTCCTCAAACCCTTGTCCTACTTTTCCAGTTTATCAAAATTTCCCTGCTTAAATGAACTCAATTGCCTCGCTCGTAGTCTGATAGGAAGTCACAAGATTTTACACTTTCTCACTCTTCCTGTTATTATTAACAGCACATATTGAACCTTTATCTGGCAAAGTGTTGAAGGACCGTACGTCCATTAGCTCACTGAATTGTCAAGCCACCCTTTGGGGTAGGTGCTGTGTTCTTTTCCATTTTATAGGCGAGAAAACAGAAGCTTAGAGAAATTAAGAGGGTGACCCAAGAGCTGGCACTGATCTTTGTTTCTTTCTTTGCCTCTTTGCAAGGCGGTATCATCCCCTCCTGTACCTTCAGTTTGGGCTGCCTCTTAAGGGTCTGGTCCAGAAGAAATTCCTAAATCATGGCAGCCCACCAGATGCCCCCCAGAGCATCACCCTTCCCCTGCTGCGGGGGCTGTGTCTGCTGCCAGTGACAGCACCGCCCAGAGCCAAAGAAGACGATCCTGAAGTTGTGGGTCGTCACTTCCTGGTTTCCCATAAAGATAATCTCACTTTGATGCCACAGTATAAATTGAGACCGTACTTAGCAAATTGTAAAATGAATGCAGTAAGACTGCCTAATGTTTATTTACTGTGTAACAGTTTACAAAGTGCTTTCATATCTGTTATCTCATCGTATCATTTGGACAAGTCCAGGCTCTTTGACTGTAAGGAAGAGAAACCCACTTTGCTCATCTCGGCTAAAAAGTGGGTTTGTTGAAAATAAGTAAAGGGATGTCAGGGAAGTGACTACAAGAGGGAAAGGCGGGTGTGACACCTCCCTCTCTCCACACCACCTCACTGGCTCTTCTACAACTGGTATTCTCTTTCTCATTCTTAAGCCCAATGGCAGAAGGAATTCCTCCCCTTTTCTGCTTTGAACTTGGCTGGTCACCCTCCTCTCTGGCATGCCTAGCACGGCAAGGCTGCGTGAGGCCTTACCTCTGCTTTGGTGGCCCACTGATCTTCCTGTCCCCGCAGGTAAAACCCCAGAGGAAGTGCTGAAGAAGTATCTGCAGAAAGTCCGGCACCCACCAGATGAGGTGAGTGCAGGGAAGCAGGACGGGGTTCACCTTTTCTGTCGCCCACAAGCATTTCTTCTGCTGTGTTTTCTGCGGGATGTGGCCGGAGCTGCTTTCTAAGCCCCGACTGGTACAGAGCTGGTCAGAGCTGACACCTGGCTCCAGGGTTCCTGGTTCAGAGCTGCTGCAGCATCTTAATCTCCCCCACCTCCCCGTTCAGCGTAGTGCGAACTGATTCTAAGCTACCTTAACATGACAGCCTGAATATAAGAAAAACAGTATGATAAGCCATGAGAACTCTCTTTAAAATGGGTTGGATGCAGACCAGGTTCTCAAACAAGGGCCATTTAGCTCCCCAGGGAACATTTGGCCATGTCTGGAGACATTTTTGGTTGTCATGATTCGAGAGGGGGAGATGTCACTGGCACCTAGTGGGTAGAGCAGAGACCAGGGATACTGCTACACACCCTGCAATGCCCGAGACAGCCCCCACAGCAGAGAATTTCCTGCCCAGAGTGTGAACAGTTCTGAGGTTGAGAAACCCTGTCCTAGATTCATTTAAATAGCAGCTTCTCTGGTACGCTGGAAATACAATTTCTTTTCAAAAGTTCACCTTAAGTAAAGCTTATCGGTGTCTGTCAACAAGCATCTGTTTCCTCCACAAGCCATTGGAGGACACAAAGGAAGGACAGCGCCTCGTCCCAGCCCTTAAGGAGATTATAATTTCCTTGATGAGCCCACGTTAATAAGTACCACTAGCAGGAATAATTTCAGGAATTTCTCCTTTTGTAAAGCAAGACAAAACCATACTTAGATCCCCAAAAGCACATACTCCCTGATTTGTGGACTTTCTAGAAGAGGAGCAGTAACAGCTCATCCAACCCCTGAGCTCATGCGGGAACCACCATGGGGGTGCCCTGGCCTCCCAGTGGGGTGAGAGCTGACGGCCCATGTGCTCCGTCTCCTCCCGCCCCCAGGACTGCACCATCTGTATGGAGCGCCTCACGGCCCCGTCGGGCTACAAGGGCCCGCAGCCGACCGTGAAGCCTGACCTGGTGGGAAAGCTGTCCAGATGCGGCCACATCTACCACATCTACTGCCTGGTGGCCATGTACAACAATGGGAACAAGGTTAGTGCCAGCCTGCGGGGCTGCTGATCCCCCTGACAGTGGGCCCTGGAGGAGAAGATCATGAAGGCCCTACTCGGGCCTCGCCCAGGTGATCCGGGGAATCTTAGAGGTACCCCAGGGCAGCAAGAGTGACGACCTTGGCTGCTCTCAGCAGTGTCAATTCTCCACCACATTGCGATGCCGGCAAACCCTGTCTTCACCTTCCCTTTGGGCCATGCCCCTAACTACAGCCTTAGGTGTGAAGGTCTAAGGGGAGAGGACTTTTGTCCCTCAGGGTTCTGAGGGGAATAGCCTGTTGTCAAGGCCCATAACAAGGTGAAATGGGCACCCATCGGTGAGGGAGAAGTAAGTTCTTATCCCAGCCCTGGCCCCATGGTGAGTGTTCATCCATGCCTTGCAAATGGGTTTCCCGATCGTTCCCCAATCATCCTTTCTTCTCCAGGGCTAGAGATTTTCAGTTATAATTCATTTTCTTTGAACAGCTTCAAAACACCCTTGATTGTCCCTTAAAAGGCATTAGAGACTCTTTCCAAAGTGTATCTGGTAATCCCTGCCCTGGAACCCCACTGTTGGAGGAGGGGAAGACCGTTAGAGATGCTTGTCTTGTCCGTTAACTGGCAATGCGATGGCGTTCTCCCCTTAGAGCTGGTTTCTAGTCTCCTTAAGTGATAATTCTCTTTTTACAATGTCTGAGCATTTCCTAAGTCATTGGTTTATGTTCTTTCCTGTGCCTGGAATAACTTTTACTCCCCATCTCCATGAGTTTGAATCCGACTCATTTCTCCAGGCCCAGCTTGGATAGCATCAGAGTCTGAGATTTTCCTGATACCCTCTTACTTGTCCTCTAAAACGTCTGGATTTCAGGGGCTGTTCTGTATATCTCTTGCTGTGGGGAATAGAAGAAACGAGAGGCAGCAGACCCAAGCTTGAATCCTGGCTTAGCAGCTGAATGACCTTGGGCAAGATTTTTCAACCTCTTTGAGATTTTGTTTTCCATCTGGAAAATGGAGATTAAAACCACACCTACATTATAGGATGTTGTTACTATTATTGTTCAAATTGATAATCTCCTTTGTATTATGGCTATAATTTTCTCCCTTCGTCTTTATGGAGTCTATTTGATTGACATTCCCAAAGTGCTGACCTTGGGCTCTTTCTTCATGTCCCCGGAGTCACAGTGGTGCTCGATCACCCACGGAGGATGCAAGTCTGGATCCTGTGTTCACTTTCCCAACCCTGGGTTAAAAGGCTTCAGTGGGACCTTGCATTTTAAGGGGGTATTTTGGGCTTACAGGGGTTTCTTAGCACATTTGTTCCCTTTTTGATGACTGTATTCAAGAATAATCTAGTAACTCTTTGCATTTATTTCCATGAGGCTTCAAAAATGTTTCTCAACATACTATCCTTTATTCTCTTTTGCACTCCTGTTTTGAAGCATGTGTTCTTATTTTATTAAACATATGGGAGAAAAAGGCTCAGAGAGAATGGAGTGATTCACCCTAGGTCTGAAGCAAGTGAGAGCCAGAGCAGAGACGGGGAGCCTGATTTCAGACAGTAGTCACTGAGTACGAGCTGTCTCTTTAAACGAATACAGCTTGAATGGGTATGTCCCTAAATAGCTCAGGAGAGTTTCCCTGTCTTCCTGAAAAGATGGGGATGTCCTGGAGAGCGTTGGTCCCAGCTGTGCAGCAGCACATTTTGCACATTGCTCTCCACCCGTGCACGCCTTCCCTCTGCTCACCCCCTCTTTTTCTGCAAGCCTGGGAATCGGATTTACATCACTGCATCCAGAACTCCCTGTTTCCCCTAACAGTACCACTGAGAGGCGTTGGAAAGCCTGGGGCTTTAGACAGATACCCTGGAGCCCCAGGTCTGATAAGCAACAAGTCCTTTAACCTCGCCATGCCTCAGTTCCCCTCTCTAAAAAAGGGGGCTAATAATTCCTTCCTGGCCAATGTCAGAAGGTGAGACCTAAATGAAACAAGAGATGTAAACTCTATTGTGAGATTTAAAATTCTGTAATTAATGACCTCATTCCCTCCTCTAGTTACTTATGCAGAACTTACCCTCCATCCTTTTCAGCTAATTCATAACTATTCTTCAAGGACCATTTTCTCAAAGACATCCTCATTTATTCCAGCACATACTGCCCAGTCCTCTTTTCATAGCAGTGGCTTCCAAACCTGTATGAGCATTAGCCTCTCTACAGAAATCATAAAAGTGCTAATAATATTCGAAAACACCACATGCTCAATCCTTCCTATGGATTATCTCATTTAATTCTCCCAAGAACCCGGGGAGACAGAGACTATTATTTTCTTCGTTCTATAAGGAAACTGAGACTCAGAGAGGTTGATTAACTTGTCTGAGGTCACGCAGCAGGTAGATAGCAGAGCTGAGACTCTATTCTAGGCAGTTTGACTTCACAATTCACACTCTGAGCCACTACACTTTGTAGCCTCACCATTCTGATTCAGGAGGCCTGATGCGGGGCCCAGGCAGCTTTATTTTTAACAAGCTCCTTGGGTGATTCTGATGTTCCACAATTGGGCAATTGCTGCTCTCAAGTGTTCGCACTCTGTTCCAGCCATTGGTATTTAGTGGTTAAGTAATGGTTCCCCGTGTGTGCTCCCTGCCCTAATGAGCTGGCCTCCTCTACGCAGGGGCTCCTCTTACATGTCCCTTGGCATGGAGCATGGGACTATTTGTGGAATTTACCTCCTGTTAATTTGGAGAAAGCGGAAATCACCTAGGTCGCTGGGCTGGGAGGCAAACTAAGATCTATTATTCGTGTGCATTTTGCCCGCCCCGGCCTCTTATCTCTGGTACCCTTTGGGATGGGGTGTGGAAGTTATTGCCAAAGCTGTTTGCCAATCTGGCTCTTTTGGCCTTGTCTCCTCAGGATGGAAGTTTGCAGTGTCCGACCTGTAAGACCATTTATGGAGTGAAGACAGGCACCCAGCCCCCAGGGAAGATGGAGTACCATCTCATCCCCCATTCTTTACCTGGCCACCCGGACTGCAAAACCATCCGGATCATCTACAGCATCCCCCCTGGCATTCAGGTGAGCTCACCCTTTGCTGTTGGTTTTTATTGCTTTATATGTTTGCAGGTAAAATGTTTTACTATGAACAGTCTCCTTCCCACCCTTGTCCCCACCTGCCCGGCCTCACCCGCACTAACCACCCTCCCCCTGTACCACCATTGTTCTTACTTTCTTATGTGTCCTTCCAGCGTTCTTTGTGCATATGTAACAGATTACATCCACCCCTCCTGTTTCTGCGCAGAGTGACATTTTAGCCACATTGTTCTGCACCCTGCGTTTTGCAATTAACAATATAGTCTACAGGCCTTTCCAGATCAGTACACAGAGAGAGCTTCCTTATTCTTATGTCTATGTAACAATCCATTGTATAAATGTCCCGCAGTTTATCTTCAGTAGTCACCGTTTGACGGGCATATGGATTGTTTCCAGTCTTTTGCTACAACAAATAATGGTATAATGAATAACTTGTACACATGTGACTGTGTCTGTAGAAGAATTTTCTAGAAGCAGAATTTCTTTGTCAAATGATATTTGCATTTGTAATTTGATAGCCATGTTTGGCTTTGATTTTTGAGGGCATTTATTTCCTCTTTCAATTCTTTAAAAGACACTCCTAAGGAAAAATCCGAACAATATTCCTGACAGTAAATACAAATGCGGCCCTTCCTTCACACAACGAAGCTTTTCCCAAATGTTCCAGGGTGCTTACTGGGTTGATTTTTTAAGTAAATACTTATTAGTTCACCCTCTTTTCCTTTCTCTTGTTTGTCTTCCTCCATCTTGTCTTTTGTTTAACAAACATGTGAATGTGGATTGTGTGGTCCAGGCATGGTCTAGGTGCCCGAGGAACAATGAACCAAACAGACTGAGTCTTTGTTCCCTGAAGCCCCCATTCTCGTGGGGTCAGGAAGGTAATCAAGTAAACAAATAAATAAACGAGGTCCTTCCAATTAGCAACAAGTGATGTGTAGGAAATAAGACAGGAGAGTGTGGTAGCCTGTAAAAGAACTGAATGAAACACCGCTCTTCCAGGAGGGACTCACCAACCAGTCAGGGAAAGATGAATAAGCATCGCTAATAAGAGCCATGAGACGCAGTGTAGGCAAAGCAAAAACAAAAGACCGTCAAAGTCAGGTGGACCTGGGTTCCAATTCCTGGCTGAGTCTTTATTAGCTGGTGACTTTGGACCGCCGCTTGACCTTTCTGAGCTTGGTTTCTTCACCTGTGCAGCCGGGAACCTGGCATGCAGAGGTTTTCTGAGATCAGGAGATAACGTTCGCCTGTGCGTCTGGGGCGCTGGGCACAGAATCAAGGCACTCGGTGCCCGGTTGCCGTCATTTGAGGGTCCTGTTTATGGTGAGAAGGAGGGCGTGTGTCTGTCTGCCTGGGAGGGTCCGAGGAGACTCTCTGGTGCGGGGCACTTCCTAGTTCAGTCTTGAAAGACACGAAGAGATGGAGAAGAGCCCGTTTAGGTGAAGGATGTACAGAGTAGTAGAGGAGAGAGAGTGGCGCATTGAAGGGCAAGCAGGAAGGATTTAATCTGGGGCCTGAGACTTGCAGAGGAGCTGGAGGGAAGGGGCAAGAAGGAGAATTAGAGGACTAGGTGGTCAGGGAGGTTGCGGCCAGGTCCCGGAAGGCCTTGAACGCCAGGGCGGGGGTCGTGGGCTTTCCTCATCAGGCTGCAGGGACCCCCTAACAGTTGCTGGGTGTGCTCCTGGGATTGTGCTTCAGGAAGGCCAGCCTGGCAAGAGAGTAGGGGATGGCCGGAGGAAAGGAGACCAATTGGAAGACCCCTGCAGAAGCTCAGGCTCCAGTACCGGGGCCTGAACAAGGGACCGGCCAGGGTGAGGCGAGTGAGATGTGGTTGGATGTGGGGTCAGGTGAGGCTTCTGGAACGATTCTGAGGCAGCCAGTCAGGGAAGAGGGACATAAATGAAAATACAGGCATCAAGAAACAGCCAGGAAGTAGAACGGACTGAAGTGGACAAAGATCAGGGTGGGGCAGCCATTCCCTGCAGGATTAAAGAGCGGAGAGCCTGACCAGGGCACAGAGGAGGCCACAGGAAGCCTTGGCAGATGTCCCAGCTCCTCCAAGAAAACCCAAGCTCGTGTCAAGGGAAATGCAGCTTTCCCTGGTTAGCGCAGCCCCTCCGCAGACTCACCCCTGAGGGCCATCAGCAGGACGCGCAGTGCCACGTCTCCCTCAAGACAGCAGGGACCACGCGGGCACCGGCCTCCACGGAGAGTCGAGAGTGGAGCCCTTCCACTGGCTGGGTTGCTGCCAGGCAGACGTCTGAGTTGGCCACCCAGGTGGCCGTCCCAGGCAGACCAGGAGCAGTCAGAGCAGTGGTTAGAACTGGCCTTTCCATCGGCAGCCTGACTTAGCCGTGGCCATGAGGATGTTGTAAATTTGTCGTGATTTCCTGTGAATATGAAATTCGTAACTGTCAGATCCTGCATCTCCCAGAAGACATTGTTTCTTCTTTCGGCTCACAGCGACCTTTCCCTTCTCCAAGACCTCATTGCATTCACTGTGCTAAATCACAGGTGTTCTCAAACTGTGCTATTAAAAAAAAGATTAAAACTTCATCATTTTGGGAAACATTGTACATACTAAGAGAAAAAGAAAAATCTGTGTTTTCCTGCAGTTTTGTCATTCTTTCATTCATTCATTCATTCACTCACTCATTCATTTATTCAGCCAGGACATATGTAATGACGGTCTGTGTGAGAGCTTGTGCCAACAGCTGCACAAAATTACCAATATCATAGGGGTTGCATCTAGAAGGGTTTTTTAACAGGATTCCATCCCCGAGGGGGTTAGGGATGCTCAGAAATTGCAGACAAACATTTTTATAGGGGGGAGGGGAATTTGTACACTGTTACTGGGAGAAAATTCATCGCTTTTCATGAGCTTCTCAAAGGGGCCTGTGGACCCATTCTGGGCTCGGATTAGGAAACCTCTTCTCACTCAGTTCTGCCACTTTCTCCCCAGTGGCCTGAGACTGCTTGCTTAATAGGGTATTGGGTGACGAGAGCCAAAGTGTTGTTGGATGTTTAGTTCTGAATATCCCAATCCATATTATTAAACAAGAAAACAAACAAAAACCCATGAGGACAAAGGAGAAAATCCGCAAGAATCATTCAGAAAATTCTGATTGTATGACTCATACCTTAGAGGCACTTTTGTTGTTCTGAATAGTTAAGAGGTTAAAAAAAGCAAAAAAAAAATAAAGGCCAGAGTATGCTTCAGGAAACCTGAGCTAAGTTTTAGGAAAGCCACTCATATTATGGAAGCCCTTTAACTTCTCTGCACTGCACTTTTCCTCTTTGTAACCATCGATGATGATGATGACGGACGATGATATTAGACACATACTGAGCTCTTACTATGCACCGGGCACCGTGCTCACTTAACATTCCTAACAGTCCCTCCAAGTAAGTATTTGACATCACTCCTGTTAAAGAGATGGGGAACAAAAGCCCCAAGAGAGGACTCCAGCTAAAGCAACAGAGGGTGGGAGGGTGGGGAGTGGAGAGGTAGCAGCTCTGGGTCCAAATGCAGGTCTGAGGACGTCAAGACACATGTATCAAACCACTGCTCACACTGCCTTTTGGGTCTGTTCTCTGTCTAGGCTCTGTGGCTGTTATTGTCATTATTATTCAAATTAGTCACAGCCTGTATCCTATTCTCATCAAAAATATATTGAAAAATACGCTTTGCTTTCTTTTCTGTTTTCAGGGGCCAGAACACCCGAATCCTGGGAAGAGTTTCAGCGCCCGTGGCTTCCCACGACACTGCTACCTTCCAGACAGCGAGAAAGGGAGAAAAGTAAGAGTGGAGGTTTCAGAGTAAACCAGGGAATTGACTTTTATGTTAGGGACCAAAGTTTTGCTTCCTAAACTGCACGGACATAAGAGAACTGGATCTCTTTTAACACTAGATGCACACGGTAATAAAGTCTTGTTTATTAACCATAGGTAAGGGTGGATATGATTAGATTTTGTTTTTGCAGGTGGGTGGGGATGGAGCTTTTGGTCTTTCCCTCTCCAAGGTAGTATTGGCAATAATTCATCTACTTTAGGATCTTGTGTCTAGAGCTCTGCTGCTTAAAGGCTGGTCCTGGGACCAGCACCAGGGGCAATACCTAGGAGCTTGATGGAAATGCTCTACTAGAACCTACTTAATTTGAATAAGATCCCTAGCTGATCTGACAATACAATAAAGATTGAGAAGCACTGTTCTGGGGCAGGGATCTTAATGTGTAGGAGATTATTTTCTTTTTTATGTACTTTTGTATTATTTGATTTTTTTCCCAAAAGGGCAGAGGGAACAATCTTTGGATTTCTGGATTGCTAGTGATTCACTATCTTCAGTGGTTCTATGAACTCTAAAATTAGAACCAAAAAATTTATGCTTGTTTCTCTGTGGATAAGACCAGAAAATCACTGGATTTTCGAAATCTTTCCTGATCTCAAAAGGAATGAGTCTATCTAAGGCAAGTGCTAGAGGAAATATTGGCTAAAGTGTGTTTTAGTCAGCTTTCTCTCCAGATCTCAGCAGCTTACTTTGACATGTATTTATCTGTCATGAACTTTGCATGTCGGTGTCTGGGGCTGTGTTGTTGCTGTGGGTCAATGTCACGTGTCCAGGCTGCTATAACACAGTGCCGTGGAGTACAGTACCGTAGAGTAGACTGAGTGGCTTGTAAACAGCAGAAATGTATTGCTCACAGTTCTGGAGGCTGGAAGTCTAAGATCAAGGTGCTGGCAGATTCTGTGTGTGGTGAGGCTGCTACCTGGCAGAGCCTTCTTGCTGTGTCCTCCCATGACGGAAGAGGAAAGGGGTCTCTCCAGGGCCTCTTTTATAAGGGCACTAATCCCATCCATGAGGACTCCACCCTCACGACCTAGTGACCTACCAAAGGCCCTACCTCCTAATACCGTCCCCTTGGGGGTGAAGATTTCAATGTATGAATTTGGGGGGCACGCAAACATCCAGATCATTCTGTCCCTGTGTCTTCCCACTCTGGAACCCAGGTGGAAGGAACAGGATTTCTCTGGTCCCTGCCCTTCCTGTGCAAGGTGGCAGAGGACCAAGAAAGAATCCAAGTGGAAGTATGTAATCTCGTTTAGAGGTCCCGGAACCTGATACTTCCACTCACATTTCACAGGCCCCAAGAGGCCATGGGCAAGCCAGATGAAGGGTAGTGACCTGCCTACAGGGAGGCACCTCAGGTCTCAGGGCAAAGGGTGTGGATATGGTCTCTTCCTACAGGGAGGAAGCAGGTCGTTTGGAACAATGCTAGAACCAACCACATCTTGAAGATGTGGCAGCGCAGCGTCCCCAGATTAGGAGCCAGGACCAGCCCCACACCTGTTTGCTCAGGCACCCTGCATCTACAGCCCAACTGCTGGCTAAATGTTGTCACTGTGAAGTCCTGCTACTAAAACTGGAATCCTGTTGCCAAGAGCTGCTCTCCTTCCAGGCCTCCCTCTTTATGTTAATGATATACTCAGAATCCGGGAGACCCAGATGGGTCCAATAACCTTCCTGGACTCTCACTCGTATCCCTGCATCCACTCAGCTCATTGCCCCTGCGCTCCCTGTCTTCCGACCACTCAGCTCCTTTTCTAATCCTGCTCCCACCAACCTAGTTAATGCTTCTTTACTTTTTACCCGCCACTAGGTTAGTAATCCCAAAGCACAGTTTTTAGCATCCAGCACTTTCGTTTAAGAGAAACCAGGTGAACAAACAAAAAAGAATTATTTCGATGGCTTTCCTTTCTTCTTCACAAAGCACAGTTTTGTCAGCTTGACATATAAAACCTGCTACAGTGTAGGTTTTAACCTCCTCCCCTCACTAATTCCCCACCCTGGTCCTTTTCGTCTGCTGTTCCAGGACCCTAAGCTCGGGCTTCATTGCAGAGCGAGGTCTAGTGAGAGCACCAGCTTTGGAACCAGACCAGCCTGGGTTCGAGCCCTTGTTTTGCCATTTACTGGCAGTGGGAACTGGCATAAAGCTTCATGTCTTTAAGTCTCAGGTTCCTGATCTATAAAACAGTGATGATGTGATGATTTCTATCTGTGTGGACAGGACGTTGGAGAAATCAAACAAAAGTACCATTTGTAAAATGTCAATGTAGTGGCAACTATCGTTGTGATTATCCATGCCTTGGGCTAGTATTTGTTTATTGTATCTATACATCCTTCTCCATTGATATATCTCAAATCCCCCTCTTCTTTCGAGACTCATCTCAAAAACAGCCTCCTCCATGAAATCTGTACTGATCCCAAACAGAGTAATGATTCAGACCATGGGCTGTAGGAGTTGGGCAGTCCTGAATTCAAATCCCACCCTTGCCACCAGCCACTTACTAGCTATAAGACCAAGGCTTTATCTTTTGAGTCTCTCTTCCCATTTTGTCTGCAAAAATGGGATAATGCAAGTATAGTTCTGTGTCACTTTTGATGAGGATACATTCTGAGAAATGTGTCTTTAGGCAATGCCGTTGTGCAAGCATTGTAGAGAGTGCTTACACAAACCTGGGTGGCATAGCCTCCTACGCACCTAGGCTATACGGTATAGCGTATTGCTCCTAGGCTACAAACCTGTACAGCACGTGACTGTACTGAATACTGTAGGCAGTTGTAGCACAATGGTAAATATTTGTTTTTCTAAACATAGAAAGTTTTCGTAAAAATATGGTATAAAAAATGGTACATCTGCATAGGGCACTTACTGTGAACGGAGCTTACAGGACTGGAAGCTGCTCTGGGTGAGAAAGTGAGTGGTGAGCGAATGTAAAGGCCTCGGACATCACCGTACACTGCTGTAGACTTTATACACACTGTGCACTTAGGCTACACTAAATTTTTATAAAAATATTTTTCTTTCTTCAATAATAAATTAAGCTTGGGTCACTGTAACTTTTATACTTTATAAACTTTTTAATTTTTTTAACTTTTTGACTCTTTTGTCTAACTCTAACACAGTTGAAAACACACCTTGTACAGCTGCACAAAAATATTTTCTTTACATCCTTAATCTATAAGATTTTGTTAATATTTAATTTTTTTTTTTTTTACTTTTTAAACTTTTTTGTTAAAAACTAGCACATAAATACACACGTTGGCCTAGGCCTACACAGGGTCAGGATCTTCAATATCACTGTCTCCCATCTCCACATCTTGTCCCCCTGGAAGGTCTTCCAGGGCAATAACATCCATATGGAGCTGTTGTCTCCTGTGATAACAATGCCTTCGTCTGGAATACCTTTGGAAAGACCTGCTTGAGGCTGTTTTACAGTTTTCTTTTTTTTTTTTTTTTTTTTTGGTAAGTAGAAGGAGTACACTCTGATGCTAAGATGTATTTTGCAGTAAATATTAGGCAATAGGAATTTTTTTAACTCCATTATAATCTTATGTGACCACCATCATATAAGCAGTCTGGCATTGACTTTCCATCCTTTTATGGTGCATAACTGAACTTATCTCATCTGGTACTGTAACCATTACAGGACCCAATGCCTGGTACTTAGTAAGTAAACATTCAGGAAGTGGTAGCTCATATTTTTAATGTGTGTTATTGTTATTACTACTGTTGTTATGATCTCCCCACCCCCAACCCATAGCATGTTTACAGTAGTGCAATCCAAGACATCTTTATCAGATGCCTTCTTCATGCCAGATGCTGCTCTGACTGAGGCCTGGAACAGGGAAGTTAGCATTAGTCTTGCTCAACAAGGATTTTTTTTTCTTAAATTTAGCTAAATTAGAACATTTTGCAAGCCCCAACTTGTTTGTTGGGCCTTAGTTTCCTTACCTGGAAGAAGTCAAAGTGCTTCATGATGTCATTAGAGAATTATTCTACAATGTTAGGTTTGTGTAAATTAACACCACATTGAGGTGGTGGTGGGCAGAGTTTCCAAAGTTCTCAGATAAGCACCTTCAAGTCCTTGATCCTATCTTTCAAAGCACATCTATCATGTGGGTAGCTAAAGAGTAGCACATTCTAGGCACCAGTATAAAAATGTTTTCCACGTAGTGCCCCAAGTTGTTCACAACCCTTAGAGGCAGATTGTACCATTGCCCTTGTATAAATAAGCTCAGAGAGGTGCTACAACTTATCGATGGTCACAGAGAGCCAGACAGAGCCAGGACTCGACCTATAGCTCCCTCACTCCAAAGCTCCTTCTCTTCCACGGGGCTCCTTGGGGCATCCTGATGCAGGGAGGGGTGGGGCCCTGCAGAGGACTCGCTGCCACCCATGGGACAGTCTGTGACCAGCACCGAATGTCTGCCTCGAGTCTCTGGCCTTTCTTCCCCCAGGTTCTGAAGCTGTTGCTAGTGGCCTGGGATCGCCGCCTCATCTTTGCCATCGGTACCTCCAGCACCACGGGCGAGTCAGACACCGTCATCTGGAATGAGGTCCACCACAAGACGGAGTTTGGCTCTAATCTCACTGGCCACGGCTACCCGGATGCCAATTACCTGGATAATGTGCTGGCCGAACTGGCTGCCCAGGGCATCTCTGAGGACAGCGCTGCCCAGGAGAAGGACTGAGGCTGGAGGGGCTTTGAGGTGGGGGGGGACGTGGGGACTGCAGGACAGGAAGTGGGGAGTCAAGGTAGAAGTCAGTGCCATGTGCTCCCGGCTCCCACGTCTCCCCTCCTGCCCTGTCTCCATCCCCCTCCCTCCCAGCCCCAGGGGCAGCCAGGTTGAGTAAGGGGACATGATTCATAAACCTCATCCGACACGAAGGGGCCAGGGGATGAGGGCCATCCTGGGTCTGTTCCCATGGAGTTTTTGGTGCTGGGCAGGCAAGAACTCCCTCCCCGGCCCCACCTCCCAGGTAGGGGCACAGGTGGCACACTTAGGGTATGGCCAGTGCGTGGGCACTCCATACCCCAGCCTGGTGACACCAAGGTTGCTTGCCTCAGCTGGCTTCTTGCTGCTTCTACTCTGCTTTGAGAGTGGAGTTTCCACTCTTCTCTCCTCCGTTGGAGGCAGGGAGCGCTCACTGTGCAAGGTTGGGGGGCCAAAGGTGTGAACCGCTAAACTGCTGTGAGCTGAGACACTGGATGCCCCGGTGTAGAGCGAGGAAGTGTTTCTTGCCAAGAGGGCCAGAGAAGCAAAGGCTCTGGGAGCACGTCCAGCTCTCATCATAGTCCTGGGCTTCTCCGGGCCCTCCCTTCCTCCTCACACCTTTGACCTGTCCAAAGAGGCATCTGGTTCTCTTGTGTGGATGGATGGACTCTGGGATTCCTCTCTGGGGTGGCATCCTGTGATGCTGTTTCTACCCTCTCTGATCAAACCAGAGCCTGCATCCCACCGAGCATCTGAACTGTCCTCAGGGAGAGAGGCCCATAGCCTTCTTCCCAGCCCCTCCGAGACCAGCTCAAAGATTCCATGAGTTTCATCAAGTCACTGTGAGCAGAGCCCATGGTGGGCTCTGTGCCGTCCGTGTATGTGCATGCGGGTGGGTGGGCATCTCAGGGCCAGCTTGGTGTTGTGGCCCGTCGTGTCCCTGCAAGATGCCAAACTCAGAATCTGCTGGGGATCAAATAGCCAGACTGTGGTCCTTTGACTTTCCTCACCCTTTGCCAAACCATCCCCTTAGGAAACTTAGACCCCGATGGAGTCAGAACTGTGCCTGAGGAGATGTGAGGAGGGCAGGGCCGGATTGACCCCTTTTTATATTTCTTTTCAAGATTGGATCAGAGCCAATCTCCATCCAGTCTTGTTTCTATGAGGGCTTCAATCTGTCTCCGTGCAGATTTGCTAATCAGAGCTCAGAGGTGATACTGGGCCTCTTATCCCTCTCATCTGTCACAGGTTGACTCAGAGCACGGAGGGAGCCTCTGCAGCTCATTCCTAACGGGGTCGGGACCACATTGTGGTCTGGTCCAACCTGCTCCTGGGTTGTGTCCGCAGACCCTGTCTATCTCCTCCCCAACATTCCTCTTGCCTTTGGTCCCCATTAACGAATGAATTGGGGGTCAGGGAGGAGAGAAGGGGGATCAAGAAGGGAAACCCAATTCCCCCTTTGAAAGTGGGTTCTTTGAACTATGTGTTTGGGGGAAGTTCCTCTGGATGCTAATTTGAATTTATATACCTCATGTTTTGGGGGTTGGACGTATATATATGCATATATATTTCATTATATTTGGAAGGTTTTTGATGCTGGAAAAATCGAAAGGAAAGAACCTTCAAAAATGGTACTTAGGTTAGAGCCGGAGGCCAAGCTTTCAGGAGAGCCGGTTCCCTAGCTGCTGGCTGTTGGGCCTGCAGCCATTTTGACATTGGTGTGGCCAGTGGAGTCACCTGAGTGTCACCCAGTTCCTGGGACGTGCTGGTGCTGAGCCTTCCCTGCCTTCCCAGATGGCTCCGGGGATGCTGGTCTTCTCCACCAGAGGGAGCTCCGCGGGGAGGACTCGCTCTGCCCTCTGAGGCCGCCGGCCGCCATTATCTCACCAGCAGACCAGGACTCTGGTCCTCAGTTCACTGCGTCACAGGGCCATTTCCTGCCACAGTTGGGAAGGAAAGACCTGAACTAAGTGGAAGAGACATCCCCTGCAGTGTTTAATGCCACACCCATGCCCTTTGCCAGGTTTCCACGTACCAGAGATCCCTGGAGCGCCTCACTGAAGGCTTAGTACCAATCTCTGCCTTGAGCACCCTCCTCAAGTATCTGCTGGGCTGCTCGGCCGCGGGCATGAGGAATGGACTGAGAGTCCATGGGTGGAAAAACGTAATGAGGCAGTAGGAGGTGGGGAAGAAAAGAGGACACGCTTTGCCAGTGGAAGTGGGCAGTGGGGAGAGATCGCTTTCCCGGCAGCAGGCAGAAGAAGGCGTAGGTGGGGCAGCGGGCACCCAAGAGCAGAAGGAAGGGCACCCAAGGGGACGACAGGGGAGCCAGCATAGCAGTGGCAACACCACTTGGAGAGGTAGTCTTCATACCTTCACGTCTTTCCCCCTAGGTTTTTGATAGTGTCTTGGCCTCGTTTCTCTTCCACTCCGCTCAGTAGGGGCCACCTCATCCTGTGCTGTGCTTGCGGGACTCCCTGGGCAGAAGGGATCTTGAATTTCCTTTCTAACACTGCGCCCGGCAAGGCAGGGGGCATTCCTTTGCCCCTTCTCTTGTGCCAGCCTACAAAGGTACAGTCCCGGTTTCGGCGAGAACCCTGCCAGCAGAGCCCTGTGCACCCCCCACCCGATCACAGGGTACTTTCCCACCAGAGGACCTGCTGTGCCGCCTGGCCCAGGTACGGGATCCCGTGTCTTTCCTTTCATGGTCTTCGCACCAGCAGCCTGGTTTCTCCCTTCTTGAGTCCCCAAGGATGATGAATGGGATTGGAGACAAACCTTGTCAGATGTTCACCCTTAAAAGGTTAATTGTCTGTATGTGGTTGCGTGTGCCTTTGTGTTTTCATTCTCTTCCCTTTTTTGTAAAATTGGAACTTCTCTGTGATTTTATACTTGGTGAAAAGTACTTTTCCTGGTATTGCACTGCTGTGTGCATGATAGGAATGGGGGAAGGCCCGCGTGGTACAAGAAAAGACCCCTGCTTCCTTTCCTTGTCTGTGGTCACGGCATTTGAGGGGGGAGGGGTTCTGGGAGAGGGCAGGCGAATGTCCTAACCTAAACTGTTCTGTTTATAACTGGTGTGTTTTGAAGTCCTTGGTGTTGCTCTGTGAGAGGACATCGCCACCTGGTGCTCATGAGGTGTATGTGCAGAACAATAAATGGCAAATGAACAACCACAAATTGTTGCTGTTGTTGACGTTCTGTTTTTTGTAGATTAGGGCGCTTACATGTGAGGCATTTGGGTTACCTCCCTGAGCCTGTAAGCAACCACAAGCCCTTCCACTGGATGGGGGGAAAGTCCCTTTTCTCTGTTTTTCTGTTTTTTTTTTTTTTTAAGTTTTGACATCTTTTCCACCCACACATTTGACCTGGTTGGACTCTTTGTTCCCCTAAAGGAACAGACCACATGGCTGGGGAAATGAGTAAGTGAACTTGTGGGAGGAAAACCATCTTTCAAATCATGAATGTTCACTTCTTAAAGATCCCTTCACCTGACTACCATATAGGGCACATTTTGATGGTTCACAGGCTGCTGTTTTTCAAATGAATGTTTAGTATTAATCATCCCTGACGCTGATGGGAACACAAAAGTAAAATGCAAATGCAGAGCCACCTTTGTCACCCATATCTGTCAAGGAGTGTGGTTTCCTTGGAACCCAGGATGTTCTTTTCAGAGACCCCAGCCTAAGATTACCCCTTAGGAAACTTAGGAAACTAGGACTTGGGAAGGAGAGCCTGTGAGTCTCCATCACGGTTCTGACTGTGTGAAATGCCTTCGTGATGTAACCCGCAGACTCCCACGTTCTGATTTCATATGGACGAGCAGTCGGACAGAGTGTTCCTTAGTACATATTTTAATGCATATTTATGTTCAGTCTTGTTAGTAGAAATAGAAGTTTGTAAAGAACTTTTGATTTCAATGAGCAGTTAGTGCATTAAAAACCGGGAACCTTTATCTATACTTTGCCTTTCTGACTCACTCATCTTCCAGGAATTAATAGGAAAGTCAGTATTGACAGAAAAGTGGTTAGCTTGGCTGAAACATACGAAACACCCAAAACCCACAAAACACTTAGAGGTTTAGAACATTTTAATGCTTAAGAAGCAAGTTAAGTGAAAAAGTTGTAGAAATCAGAGTTCCTGGCTGGGCCGTCAGGAGAGCAGGCTGCAAATGCTGTTATTCATGTTTCTGTTTCTCAGTTGGAAATGAATGAGTAGCCTCGTTCCCATCTCTCCACAGGCTGGGACGCTTCAAGCTCCTTAGATAAAGGGCCTATTCTCAATCCAAGCTCTTGATTGAGAACATTAGCAAGGAAAGAACAAATTATCCACTACAGGAGTTAGCTCACTAAGGACATCTGGTGAATAAATACATAATTTTTTTAAATGTTGTGGAGGAACATTTGTGTTGAGATAATTAGGTGCAATTGGAATTAAAATGGAGCAAAGCCCCCAATATTGGCAGCTGACAATCATGCATCCTGCTAGATGCCCAAGGCTGTTGGCCTGGGACTGAAATGAACGTGTCACAAGTGGCGCGGGAGGCCTTTTTCAGTTCATTTAAAAACATGGAGTTGATCATGCCAGCCCCCTTTCTGTTAGGAAAAAAAAAAAAAAGTACAGTGCGTAATTGGTGCTTTCTACTCTGTTTTGATTTTAGGAAGGAAGTAATACTTAGATGTGGGCTTACTTTGCTTCTTACACTTTTTTCACCCCCAGAACAATGCAGACTCCTTGGAATGCAGGGTGTATGTGTGTGTGTGTGTGTGTGTGTGTGTGTATGTGTGTGTGTGTGTGTGTGTGTAACAGGAGGATAGGAAGTGTAGGGACCATTCATGGAAAAGGAAGGGGTTGTACCTTGGTAACATAGAACATGGAACTGTAATGCTCAGTCTATCCAAATCTACAGCTCCTTTTGGTGCCCAACTTATGCTGAGCTAAGAGGAAGAAATCAAGTGGTTGGATGTGGGTAAAGAATTCCAATTTCCTTTGAGCACCAGACTCTTTTTTTCCAGTTTTTATCTTTCTTTATTTACCCCTTGTCTCCAAACCATCCCTTTCCCCTTGCCCTCCTAATAAAAGTTTGTAAGTTAAAATGTTTTCTGAGGACTTGCTGACACCAGTCAGAAGTCCAAGAGTGGTCTGGCCTAAGTCTTCGTCTTGGGGCAGTTGGAAAGAGTGGTGTTGGCACAGGCTATTGAGATGACGCAGAGGGGGTGACACAGTCCCTCAACATGCAAGCCTCAAAGCTAAAAAGCAGTGGCCAAGCAGGACTTCCTGTGTCTTTTCAGGGCTCTGTTAACCTCTAGGAGCATGAAATACAGACAGCTTTTTAAAAAACAAAATAGAGAAAATGTAATGCTTAAAGGCAAAATTCTTACAGCTCACAAATTGGGAACCACTACGGACTTCAGATTAAATGTATAGTTTCCAAATCCAAATGTCAATACCCTCCCTTCTGTCTTTGTTTACAAGTGCATTTAAGTGAAGACAATTAGCGAGGCACATAGGGAGAGGACACACCCCTCTCATTTTAGTCCCCAGGATGGCTTTTGCTTCCAAGAGTCACAACTGCTGCCTCCCCCTACCCCCAGCCTTGTCCACGTAGCAATGTAAATTTCCTGACCCAGAGACTTAGACAAGAAGTCACAAAGTTATACCTGCTATTTGTTGCACTTGCCACTTCAATAGCTAAGAAGGCAAAAGTGGCTGGAGATGACCACTCTGGCTAGAGATGAAACCATTTCCCGGGCAAGATTTAAGCAGGACTCTGCACCTGCTCTCCGTCAGGGGTGTCTCCCATTGCTGCTATGCCTGGAGCCAAACTCTGCCTCTCGTCCTCAATTTCCTGGTATCCCTTCTTCTTGAACTTCCGTGTGCCATAGATGGCCAGGGCGATGACAGCGGCCAGAATGGTGGTGACCCCCACTGTGACCCCAGCTGCTGCCCCCCCTGACAGACCCCCACCATCCCCATGGATGACATTCATGGCCCTGCGCAGCTCCAATGGATCTCCCAGCCTCCACTGGTGGGTCTGGGGATCTTTAATCCAGGATCTTGCACCCTCCGAACTGGTCACTATGACAGTGTTGGTGGCAGCCTGACTCATGAGGGGTGGCTGTGCGTAAGGTGGGAGCCTGGCAGGGGGCAGGGACCCTCCTGTAAAGAGCCCGGACTTGACGCAGTAGGATATTTGGCAGCCATCACTGATGAGAGCCAGGTGCTGGCTGAAGCCCCCGGGGCACTTTTTCAGAGAAGGTGCCCCTAAATCTCTGGACATGGCAGAGTCCACCAAGGGATTCCCAACTGTGCAGCTGAAGAACCCACCAAAGGGGACCGAAAACCTGTTTCCCAACTCATAGTCCTGAGAAGCACATACCTTGAGGTTTTCAAAGAGTCTCAGTGGAAAATAGCCGGCTGGGCATGACTGCGCATTTGTCATGGGGTTTAAGCTCTTACCGCTGAAGAGACCTCCAAAAAGTAGTCCTGAGTTTTCGGGTACTTGGCCACTGGCTGCACACCAAAAAGCCCTAAATTCAGCCTTTGCCACCCGGAACACATCTTCACACACTGTCTTGCAGAAGATGAGGAGCGTACACTTCCGTTGACACTCCAGGTGGTTATACCCCTCCTCGTGGATCTGGGACAGCAGGTGAACTGGGGAATAGCCAGAGGGACAGGAGAAATCGCCTGTGAGTGGATTCTTCTGCTCCAAGTGTTGGCAGAGGAGGACATCCGCACTTCCTGAGCACTGGGTACATTCCTGATAAACCCCACCGAAGGAGAAGTTGGTCATTTTCCCCTCGCAGGAGCCATCATCAGTGTTGGCCTGAAAATTGAAGTTGGGCGAATTGAGATCTGTGCAGCCAGGGTAGGTGTTGAACGTGTAATAGCGTCTCACGGCATTTTCCACTGTTTTGGACAGCTTCTTCACCAAGGGGCCTGGCAAGGCAGGCAGCATGTCGGGGTTGATGAAGAAATGCAGTGGTAGGCCCATACGGTCCACTGCCACCAGGTGGTTGGTGATGCCCTGCTGCCAGGCCTGGAGGGTGATGCCTGGGTAAAAAGGAACCCCTCCAATGCTCTGCACCCTGGAGTTGGTTCGGTTTGAGAGGTAGCCCTTGATGAAGGCGTTCTGCAAGGTATAGTTCTCCTCAAATTTGAAGTTCACGATGTTTTGGAAGGCAACTCCAGCACATGCAGTCACGGCACTGTGGCTGCTCTGGCTGTCCTGGAGAAAGGAGGCCCTGATGTGGTCCTCCTGGACTAGAGCAGCTCCAGCATCCACACTGGTGATGACGTGGGTGCCATAATTGAGAACCAGGAGTTCTGCCAGGTAGGTGGCCATCCTTGTCTGATTGTTCTCTAGACAGTCAGAGATGTCCATGAGCTCCTTCTTAAACCTCCAGCTTAGTTCTGAAGCTGGGTTGATTTTGGCTGTGTAGACCAGGTTTCTTACCTGAACTCTGGTAGTTACAGCTTGGTCCTTCACTTGAAGGGTCTTCATTCTCTGGAACTCGGAGGAGAACTTGCCGTTGACTTTGGAAAAAAGGGAGAGCTCTGTGTTGATGGAGTAGGAGGTGGTGCTCTGGTAATTTACCCAGGATGCCAGGATTTCTGAGTTCATCTCCAGGTTGCTCTGTTTCTGGGGAATGGTGTAGATTTCATCAGGGATGATGTACTGCCCATCCTCTGTGGTCCTGCAGTTGGTGTAGGTCAAGTTCATCACCCGTCCCATGTCCACATTCCGCAGATTATCCCAGCCCCCTCCAGGTAGGACTTCCAAGACAGGTAGTTTCAAAGCATTCTTGCATTTTTGAAATCCAGCCTCAACTGTCTCTCCCAAAGGCTTGCCTGCTTTAGCCCACACTGCCACTGCCCAGAAGAGGATGGCAGTCCTGAAGCTGTTCATGGCTCAGACAGCCTCAGCCACACACCAGCCCTGTGGTTGCACCAGCGGCTGGTGAGCTTGGTGCAGACTGAACAGATGGGAAAGAAAGCAGTTGCTGAAACAGTAAATTCAGCAGTTCTCCAAAAGTTACCAGTTCCTCTTTGGGCTAATGTAATTGCAAAATAGGGAAATGAGAGTTGGTTGGAATACTAAGGTCCATCATGACTTTGAAAAACTTATGCCGTGCTAGATATGCAAACACAACTCTATGTGCTTGACAGTTCACTACCCTAACTTTCCCCCGACCCCAGCTGGTTACTCTGAAACTGTGGCGGACCCTCGGAAAAAGTGTGACCCTGAACCTCACATCCTCCACTAAAAAGGTTTGACTTTGCTTTTTGTTCATTCCCTTGGACATGACATGATGTTTTAAATTTTCACTGACTGCTCTCTCCTAAAATTCCAATACCAGTTTCCTTTTACTGGAAATGCAGAGGTGAATGGCAACATCGCCCTGACCAAGACACTTTGCCTCTACAATAGCCATGCTAGTGGTAGGTCAAGGCCAGCCTTCAGGTTTCCCATTCATCTGAGGGAGGTGGGGGCTGTTCCCACAGAAACAGTGAAAACCTAGGACACACATCCTGTGGAACTTCATTGTTATAAGCTCTAATAGTCCTGTCTTTAGAAATGGAATTTTCTGAAGCAGAGCTGAAGGGGCCTGAAGAGGATTCAGTTTGCCGTATAAGCTGGGAAACCTCGGTCTGCATTGTCCTAAGGGGCCCCCACACTGTGTTGTTTCCTTTCAGATAGAAATGTTGAAGCAAGGACAAAACCACACTATAATCTAGATTTTGATTTATAAAAAGCAGACAGTGGCCAAGGAATATGTGTATATGTATATACATTTATATGTCCTCTGTGTGTGTGAATTTTGCAATAAGTTGGTGCCTGTTATTATATCTTTAATTTTTCATTCCATTGCTAAGTGCATGTAATCAGTATAGGAGCATTAAAAAAAGAACATGGTTCTTCATTCCCTAATTTTTTAAAAAATCAAAAATTCATTTGTTATATCATTAGGAGAACATAATTTCATGAATTTCCTTTTATATGTTGATGCCAGCTGTATTAGATCCCACGATTTAGAGCAATGTTCCCGGGTCCATTGATCTAGTCCCAGGATTGATTGGAGCCCAGCTCTGTTAATTCTTTGGAACAATTAGTCTGTGTCTTAGTACACTTAGTGGTAGCCAGGGAATCCAGAGGAATTACTGAAGCTCCCAACCGCACCCTCATGCCTCCCCAAATCAAATCATGAGCCAGATGCCGTGCTGAGACTGAAAAAGTCATGTTTCGATTGAGAAGTATCACTGCACTGTCACCTGTATACATCCTGGAAAGAAGGTTCCAAGGAATTGAATTACATCAGATAGTCACTGACATAGCTGAAAAGTGTTTTTGGGAAGAATAAGGTCAGTTGCCTAGCTTCCCAGGCTAAGCTTCACTAGTGGTTATTAAAACCTGATGGTGTTCTTTAAGTCCAGAAATATCACATTCTGGGTCTATTCATGCCACAGTTTTCATGTTTTGGGGAACTGCCACCATCCACCCAAGAGGGATTAATTTATGAACCAGTGTCCAATCTATATTTGGCTAGCCAACCGAACCTTTGCACAGGATGTTCTGGGTAATTAACATATCTGTTAGTTATAAATTTATATCTTAGCAGAGTGATCCCAGAATTAGAAAAATTAGAGTGGAATGTCCTTGAATACTTCCAATAAGCCTCCTGAAATGTCTGCACATTGCTCTTCAAACTATTTCAGGTATGGTTCATCAGAATTAGAATACGCTCTCACTTGCACTGTTTTGGAGACACGCGGACAATTTCTTACTCTCTGTTTTCTCTTCACAGAGACCTCATTCTCCTGAAATGAAAATATAAATAAGGTTAATATAGACAATTCTATATTCAGGTGTTCCTATATCTCTAAACATCCAGTCATTGTCTTTTTTGTTTTTTTGCTATAGTCTTCCTCTTCTTTTCATTTTTATCATAGAAAAAACAAAAAAAGTTAAAACAGCCAACAAGAATGAAGTTATATTTTATGCTTATGACAAAATATTTTATAGCCATCACATTATTTCAATTTTAATAACATGAAAAATTCTTATGCCATAATACTGTGAAAAAAAGTATGATATACATTCAGCATGACCCCAACTGTATACAAATATATATAACTAGAGGGATATACACCAACACGTTGACAGTAACTATATCTGGTTGGTAGGTTTTCTGAATTATTTTAATTTTTCCTTTAACTTTTCTGTGTTCTTTTGAGTTTTCAACAGTGAGGATATGTTTACTCATTTGAGAAATTTTTATTCAGAACCTACTATGTACTAAACAACAACAGACACTGGGTAATCGTCACTTTTGTACTCAGGAAAATAACCAAAAAATATACATTAAAAAAACAAAAGAAACAAATTATTTCTGGAATTTTCATATGCCTGAAATGATCCAAAGCCTATGGACTCATGATTTCTGTGCTCAAGGAAGTTTTCTTTTCAACTGGGAGAACAAAGAAAGGAGAAGTGCAAGTGATGGGAATTTCAGCCTTACTTAAATCTGCATGCCCAGCGCAGGAAGAGCTGCTCTTAACGGTCAGGTGCGAGGAAGTGGTGACAAGAGTTTGATCAGTGCATGTCACCCACACCTTTCCTGTTTTACTCTGTTCACCAGCAACTTCCTTTGCTTTTCTTGTACTGAAATGCGTACGCCATCGCATAAACCCTCCGGATGGCCACACTTGAGGAGTTAAGGGCCTGTGGTAAAAAAATTGAACTTTGGTCTCTAAAAGAAAGAGATAACTCCTCCACGAAAGGTATGCATCTGCGTTGCCAAAGAGCAATTTCACTTCCCCCAAAGAGAGGAAAGAGGGAAGTCCCATGTCTGCTTTCTTTCTCCTTTTGAGCATGTGCAACCTTCTGACACCATCGCATGCTAAGCCAAACCGTGACTCACGTCTGAGATTCAGTTCTGTGTGGGCTTGGAACTAGCCCAGGTGTTTCCTACTTCTGCCTTGCACCTTCCATCTGAAAGGAGGTGGAAAGTCTGTTTGCATTTGCCGGGACCATTCCCTTTCTTATTTTTAGCAGGAATCTAGGAGACCAGTCTGAAAACTGACAGTCAAATAATTGAGAAAGGATCAGAGAACTAGGACTTTCATGGATTCTGGAATAAACTTTGTTCCAGAAACTCTAGAAGACATCAGTGAACAAGGTGACAATATTTTCTTTTCTGAACAGTGATTCCTAACTGTTTTAAGAGTTGTTATGTCAGCTCCTTCCCCGCAGAAGCTGTTCTTCCCACCAGGATTGTGTGGGTACTGACCACAAATATAGAACACGATGGTTTCAGGACTCTTTTTAATCTGGAAGGTAGAAACAGAAGGCCCCTGCGCAATTCTGCATATTTCCATTAAAAGCTGGGCCAGAATCTAGCAAACTAAGCCATCTGATTTCTTTCCTCTATTAGCACTCTTTTCCTTCCTCTCTTTCTCCCACATTCTCTGATCCTTTCTCCTCATCAGTTATTCCCTTTCTGCTCTTTTTTCTCTTTGGCATTTGCAAATTTAGATTTGGAGGACAAATGCCTGTGATTTAAGGTGGTACTGCTACTGGACGAAAGAGGAACCGGGCGTGGTGGCTCGCACCGCAGTCCCTGCTGTCCCGGAGGCTGAGGCTGGAGGACTGCTTGAGCCCAGGCCTGGGCAACACACCTCTATGCTGTCTCTAAAAAAAAGTATTTAAAAAATTTAAAAATAAAAAAGGACACCCCAATGTGGCAAAGGCAGCCTTTTTAGGCCTTAGGCATCCATTCCCCTATTCCTCATCGCGGCAGACACCACTAAGCAGTCATACTCTTGATTTCCACTGAGCTCTGAGGACATTCCAGGACATTCTAATGGAAACCTATACATCAATTCCCTAAATAAATACTCATTAAGCATCCGTTATTGGTCAGACATCCATTGTAGGTGCCATTTTTAGCGTAGCCAATGTCAAATTTAATGCTACTTTAAGAGTCTAGGAGACAGAGTGAGCCCTTGGAGCCAGCCTCCCCTTCAACTACCCTCAAAGCTGAGCTGTGCAAGCACTGAGCAGTTAGGACCACCCATTTCCCCCTCCCCATCTGCCTTTGGGCTTCCTAATGACATCAGCCTAATAGGAAAAGTGTCTCTTGCATTCTCCTTTGGCTGAAAACAGTTTAGCATGAAGAGCTTTGCACGCAACGGGACTGGAAATACAGCGGAATTTCTCTTATGTCCCCATTTCTCAGTCCCCACGTCTTTCCTTCCTCTTTAAGGAAGATTTGAACAAAAGAAGTGATTGAGCTGCATTAGGTCTCTCTGGGTTAACTGCTGGCAGATTTCATATTTATGCATTTGTTTCATTATTGAGTAACATAAAACTAATCTAACAGCCGATGTTTCCCTCTTTTTTACCATGGGATCTTCTGATGGACTTTGAGCTCAAACAAAGTAAAAATTAGCACCATTTTTCTTTCTACCTGAAATAACCAAGAATAGATTAAAGCAAAAACAAGCAAGTTAGGTGAGGTGGTTCTTCCATCACAGAATTATGTAGAATTAAGAGCTTTGGGTCGTCTGTTGAAATATTCCTATTGTCTCTTCTGTCTGTTGGTCATCGAAACATTCAATTAAGAGCATGGTCTGGGTTCTGCACCTATTCGGTCCCTAGACTTTGTTCTGCTTTGGCTATTTACCTCAACTGCTAGACTGATAAATGCGGATGTGAACTAGAGGTTTCTGAGTTGAAATATAGGTGACATTCTGGCTCCAGATGTGACTCTGTGAAAGTTCTGGAGTCTCCCTAAGCCTTCATCTTCCTCAACTGTGAAGCACAAACCACAGAAGCCACCTCTACACAGTCGTTTCCAAGTCAGGGATGGGCAACTGGCAGGCTTGGAGAAGCAGCAGTTAATCTGCAAGAAAAAAAAGTTTCAATACTTCCACAATCCCCCCATGTGGGACATTTTTCTGAAAAGCTCCAATATAACCCAAGAGTATCCTATCCCACGTGGTGGCTGTGAGACAGGGGGGCTCCAGCCTCCTGGGAGAGTCGTGGGCCTTTCCTCAATTTCAACCTAACATGCATATGAAATATTTACAAGCTTGGGGCTGTAGAAAATGTAAGAAAATATTAGCAATGTGTATCAGGGAGGGTTGCAGAGGCAAACTGAAGTGAAGAGTTATCTTTGGAGCTGCAGACAGCTACTCAACCCTGAAGGGTACCCTCCAAGGGCTGGGCAATGTGTACTATTTATTCAAATTGGGCTCCTCCTCGAATTCTCCAGACTAGTTCCTGCTTGCCCTTCATATTTCAGTTTAAACATGACTTCTTCCTAGAAGCCTCTACTGAATCCACAGGCTATGTTGTATCATGTCCCCCCAGGTCCCCTCAGCAGCACTGGCTTCCCAAGCCCTCGGCTGCTTCCTCTGAGAAGAGGGCCGGTTGTGGCTCATCCCTGCCCCTCCAAAACCACTCGCCCCTTTTGCAGGAAGGGCCTGAGCTCTGACATAGTCTCCACCAGCCCAGTGGCTCAGAGTAGGGTTGCTAGATTTAGCAAATATAAATACAGGACACCCAGTTAAATTTGAATTTCAGATAAACGATGAATAATTTTTTAGTCTAAGCATGTCCCATGCAACATTTGGGGAATACTGACACTAAAAAAAAAAAAATCATTCATTGTTTACCTAAAATTCAAATTTAACTGGTCATCCTGTATTTTATCTGGAGACCCAAAATATGAATGACCCCGAGGAGACTCTGGTTCTTCCCATCACTTCCGGACTCCGCTGAAGCACCGAGCACTGCGCGCGGCATCTGGCTCCTCCAGTGGCTGGCCAGAGGCGCTACACAACCCAGAAGTGCAGAGGACTTAATTCTACATGGCAGGGGACATTGATGAATTAGAGACGAGGTACAGGAGGGATCAGGCAGATAGTTTTCTCTTCCTCTCTCCCTCTAATGGACTGTCTCCCTCTAATACCCTGGTGATTACATATGGTCTGTTTGGAGACATTCGCATGATTAAACAACTGCCCGTATTTTTCACTGAGCTGTGATCCACTCAGGAATACACCCCCTTATGCATCATCTCCTTTCCTGCCTTTTCTCCCTTTCCCTCTCACATTTGCTGTGCTGGGATTGCACCTCCCAATAATACATTAATGTAGAACATTAAATGCTATCGTAATGCTCCAGTAGCACCCCGTGCATATATTGTGCTATATTTCAATGGACCATTTGCTTGGCTTTCTCCCCTAGTAAACATAAGCTCTGTAAGTGCAAGGACTGCATCTTTGGTTCATCGTTCTACTCCTGGACAATAATAGCACAGTGTTTGGTACATAGTAGATGTTCAGTCAGTATTTGCTTATACTGAATGAATAAAGAAGTGAATAAAGCAGGCAAATCTGACAACATTTCTCAAACCTTTCCTTGGGAAAGCAGGCCATGCCTGGTTGGGAATGAATACTCAAGCCCAAGCAACATTCTTACAGAATTTTTGTTTCAATGTGCAGCAATATTTTTGAGCACTTACTCTGGGTCTAGCTCATGCCATTTGTACTTCTTATTGTAAAAGAATTTGGTTTTCTGGCCTGAAATTATATGCTTGGTGAACTTGGGATAGTATAAACCTGGTGTCTTAGGTAATGAATCAATTACAGAGCCCAGTGAGAGTGCTCCTCCCTGCCAAAAGCTTTTGCCCTATTTACATCTGATATGGTCTTTGCAGCTCTGGCCCTGCAGGACTGGACCCATAGCCACTTCCATACCCACCTTGCTGCCCAACCTTGCCAGCTGTCTGCAGCCAGTGAGGCTGGCCAGTTTTGCCCCATTCCTCTTCCTAATCCTACATAGGTGTAAAAGCAGGGTGGGGCAGAGGTTGGGAAGGAAGAAGGAAGTATCACAAAACTCAGCTTGCCCCGATTGTAATTACGCTTCCATGATGCTGACAGTCAGAAAGGGACTGAGGACAATAGGGGAAATGGGAACCGAAAAGAGGAACAGGTTAGCATAAACGTAAAGACAAGACAGAGGTGTTTGTTTAAAATTCCTAGTTACTAGAGAGCCAAATTGGAGCTTTGCTAGTAAGAACCAGGGTCCTTGCTCTGGGTTTTCCCTAGTCCTGGGTAGGTCTTTCTGTCCTTCTTTTCTCCTGATCCTCTCTCGAAGCTAGGTTTTTAGTGTTTACCTTGGAAAATTAGGGCATTACAGGAAAAAGTAGCACAGGGTTGGGAATCTGGAGACTTGGATTCTATTCCTCATTCTGCCACTAACCTAAATGGTGACTTTAGACAAGTCACTTCCCCTCTCTGAGTCTCTATTTCCCCATCTGTAAAATGAGAAGATTCGTTGAGGTCCTTTCTGCGTGACGCATGGTTCATTCTGCAATCCGATTATAGCAACCTTCTTCAACTAAAAACTACGGCTGTGATGTTTTACTAAAAAAGAAATTCAAAATATTTTGTTGTGTGTAAGTCATGGTGAACAAATTTCCCCATTTGTTGTTTCTGCTGACACTTTCCCTTAGTGATGTATAAGTTATGAGTCTTGAGCTCCTTCACACTGGGGTTTTCGCTGAGGGGGGCTGATTTGTTCCAGAGTTGTCCCTCCAAGGTGGTTTTAGCTCTGCCTCTGCTGAGGCCTTATACGGTGCTCGTATTGAACCAGTGTTTATGGTAATTTCTTAGTTTGGGGTGAATGTGAACAAAGATCTCACACCTGTGTGGACACAGGTCTTCTTGGCTGTCAAGACAGTTCCAGCACCCTCCCAACATTGTACACAGGACCAGTAGCCTGGACCCCAGCCCACAACACCTAAAGCCCTAGTACCCTGTTATTAAGTCTACTTCTGATGTAGCAAGCTCCCTAGCCACAGGGCTTCAGCTCCCACTTACAGCTCTGATTTTTGGTTCTCTCTTTTTGACACTCAAATATTTTCCTTTCTTGGTTTTGAGCTTGAATCTTTGTGTTTGGAGAAACAAGTCTGTACTTGAGTGTATGTGGGGAGGCAAGGGTTCCATGTGTCAGCTAGACCAGCCAAGTTCTCTTTCATCATGGTTGTTTTGTTATGGTTAACTTTTTCATAGTTACAACAGATGGCCCCACATGTATTGTAGTATTGGGGCTTTGGGAAGCAAACTTTTCTGATATCCTACTCCCCCTAGTAAAAGAATACCTTCACTGAAGTCTGCAGCCCTTTTTTCCAGAGGTAATAACTTTCTTTCTAGAGGGAGAGCTCAGACTTAAAATGCAATCTGCCTTCCCTCTCCCTGCATTCCTAGGAAAAAGATGAGGTGCTCTTCTGACCAAGTGAGAACAGAACTTTTCCTGGGAGCCAGGAGAGGGCACGAAAGCAGCTGGTTACTGCATAAGTCAAGTGGACAGAGGGAAAAATGAAGAAAGCTGAGGTCTTGGGATGGAGCAAGGTCTGGAGACTGACTTCACTGGCAGCAGAACGTTAGCAAGAGCCTGAGCCGCCCCCTCCTGTCTTCGCCTTTACTTTCATGGCGTGTGCAATGATATAAAGGAGCTCAGAGAGAAAAGTGCATGGTCAGGACATGAAGAGTCAGGAGAACTCGGTGTGAACCCTAGCTCTGCCTTTCTCTTGCAAATTGCTTCCTTTCCCTGGGCTTTAATTTTCTCATTTACAAAATCTGAGGATTGTATTAAATTTGTGGATTATGAACACTATTTCAGCAGTGGAGCCTTTGTTTTCAAATGCGAGCTTACAAGGAAACTAATACAGAAAACATATAACAGAGGAGCTGCCTCTGTTGAACAGGAGGCACCTCTCGGAGGAGGCCTGGGATCACTGGAACACAGTTTGAAAACTGCTAGTTCATATATTCTCTTATAATTTCTTCCAGTTGAGGCATTATGATTGTGATGAGAAGAAGAAACGTTTCCCTGCCTATACAATTCACGGGATAGGGCTAAAGTAGCATGATTTCCCTGAAAACAGGATGTCAGCGTTGCCGGAGGTGCAGCAAGGGGTTTTAGACAGACTGCTTTCTTCCTTCTAGAACCTTTCACCTCCTTTTGGATAAGTTGTCAACAAGCCACGGCCAGCTGTTGTGGGATAAATGGAAAGATTTCAGGGCCGGAAAAGAGTTCTTTCACTGACCAGCTGTGAGACATTAGCCAGTTATTTCACCATGGGGAATTGCAATTTTTTATTTGTAAACAGAGGAGAGCAGATAGACTGGTCACTAGGAGGTCACTTATACTTCTAAAAATGTTCCAAGATATAATCAAATTAATAAGTTACTCCTCCCCCAATTTGTTGTGCAACTGCTGTGTGTCAGACACCACCTGCTTTGTCATGGAGATCATAGTCTAATGGGAAGACAGACATTGAATAAGAAGCATTATATGAAAGGGAAGGACAGGCTGCTCAGGGAACATAGAGGGGGCCCCCAACTTGACCCAGGGGTGGCCATCTACAACAGAGAGAGGGAGAGAGAGAGATATACACATGGAGACAGAGACAGAGAGAGACAGAAACAAAGATAGAGAGCAACGGAGACAAAGATAGAGACATAGATGGACAGAGACAGAGAGGGACAGAGACAGGGAGAGACAGAGAGACAGAGAAAAAAACAAAGGTAGAGAAATAGAATCAGAGAGAGATACAGAGCAAAAAACAGAGATAAAAGGAGACAGAATAGAGACTGAGATAGAGACACAGGAAGGAAGAGATAGAGACAGAGGAAGAGACAGAGACAGGCTGAAATGCAGAGACAGAGACAGAGAGAGACTGAGACAGACTGAGAGAGAATGGGAAGGATGATGGTGAAGAAGCCTGGAATGATTTGAGATTATGGAGCTGGCTGTGGTTTGAGCAGAGGTTGGAGATGCAGGTACAGGAGGCAGTTTTGTCATGTATTGCATATAACCTATGATAACGCAGGGAGTTTTATCATGCATTGCATATAACCCGTGATAATGGAGGAAGATTTATCATGCATTGCATGTAACCTATGATAACGGAGGGAGTTTTATCATGCTTTGCATATAACCCATGATAACGAAGGAAGATTTATCATGTATTCATATAACCTACAATAAAGGAGGGAGTTTTATCATGCATTGCATGTAACCTATGATAACGGAGGGAGTTTTATCTTGCATTCCATATAGCCCGTGATAACGGAGGGAGTTTTATCATACATTGCATATAACCCATGATAACGGAGTTTCTTCCTGCATTGCATGTAACCCGTGATAATGGAGAGAGTTTTATCATGCATTGCATATAAGCTATGATAACGGAGGGAGTTTCATCATGCATTGCATGTAACCTATGATAACGGAGGAAATTTTATCATGTATTGCATATAATCTATGATAATGGTTGTGGGCTTTCATCCTGATAAATTAATGAAAAGTTTGATTCAGGAAAGTAAAATGATAAAATTCTCTTTTTTTATAAGATCCCCAAGGATCTATGGTGGGTGAATTGGGGTCATTTATATATCATTGTATTAGTTTCCTAAAGCTGCTACCTCAATAAATTACCACAAATGTATTCTCCTGGTGTGCTGGAGGTCAGAAGTCTAAAATCAAAGTGTCTCTGCAGTGGGCTGCATTCTTTCTGGAGGTTTCAGAAGAGATCCTGTTTCCTTGGCTTTTTCAGCTTCTAGAGGTGGACTGTGTTCTTGGCTTGCGGCTCCTTCTTCCTACACGTCCAGTCTTCCACATCTGTCGCCGACTCGTTTAGATCATGTAAGGTGACACAGGTGCAGGTTCTGGGGACGAGGATGAGGACATCTTTAGGGGGACTATTTTTTTAGCCAACCACAGTCCACAGTCGGCCGGTCAAAGGTTCAAATTCATGTTCCCTTTAGTGCCTTCAGAAGGGTGGGTGGTAGGATTTCCTGTGATTCCTCACAGAGAGCAGCGATGATACTTGTCAATGAGAATGAATATGAAAAGTTGCCCCGAATGTCCTCTGAGAACTGCCAACTCATTCTCGTTGTTTATTGAGCCGTACTGTGTTCTTGACTAACGCTGTATGCAGTTTTCCATTTTAAGTGATAATCACCTTCTTCGGTATATTCTCTTTCCTCAGCAAACTGTCATAACAATAGTGTGACATGATATTTAAATCTCAGCACACTGAAAAGTAGTAAAACAATATTTGTGTTTCACTACTGTTTTACTACTTTATTCCTGACTCCACAGGCAGCAGAATGTGTTGGTTTCTTCGAAAGTAAAAGTATTCGTCCAACTGTTTTTCAGATCCTCTTAAACTGACATTGAGCAATCGATAAAGGGAAGAGGGTCTTCGTTTGCTCCATTACAATTTGATTTTACGCTTTGCTTTAGGGATGGATTCGAGGACTTAGCGTTTTTGAACAGGTAATAGAAACTAAGTTTGCTGATCTCCATTAGGAGTTAAATACCTAAGTTGTCAGAGTTTTAGCAGTTTATCTTCTTCTGAAGTTTTAGTAGTTTTTGTTACAGAAAGGGAGCTGTGTTTCTGTTAGAGCCACCATACATGGAATTACTAAAGTCATAATTCTGATTCAAAAGGGGAGGCAGCTCCACATTACTATGGATGAGTTGCCTCAAATTAAGATGTGTTGCTGTTCTGTGGTTTCTTTTGAAAAATTATATTTCTTACTCTAATTGAATCCAAGAAATGACTGAATATAGAGAGATTCAAAACACATTTGAGGGTTCACTTTACACATATTAGAAGTTTCATTCATTTTGTAGTTCACAAAATTTCTTTTGCATGCATTATTTAGTTTGAGTCTCACTCAAACTTGTGCAGGTAATTTATATGATGGAAGAACAGCTATTAATATTTCCATTATATAAATTAAAACACTGGGATATCCACTTTATCTAAAAAGACACATAGTTTGAGTAAGAAATCAGAGCACAATTTTTCTGACTCTTAAGCTAATTGGCTTTCTAAAGTGGGCATTTATGACTTCTGTCCTTCTGGTAGCAGTGGATTGAAATTTCTGATAGGACCAAAAGAACTATGACTATTTCACTTTCTAATGTATCATACTTATGGGTAAAGCAAAATCTTGTAATTTTTATATTCTTCTTTATTCCAAAATGTTTAAGCCAGCAGCTTTGAAAGATATGTAAAACTTAGGCCAAGTGCAGTTGCTTGCACCTGTAATCCCAGCACTTTGGGAGGCCAAGGTGGGAGGATCACTTGAGGCCAGGAGTTTGAGACCAGCCTGAGCAACATAGTGAGAACCCATCTCTACAAAAAAAATTTTTTAAAGATATATAAAAATACATGATAGCAAATTAAAAGAATGAGGAAATTTTTAAAAAGTAGAGATATAGAGTAGAGCCAGGAATAAGAATAAAATTGCTCAACAGAATAACCAAACTTCTTGCTGCAGATGGGCCATGAATTTTACTCAAAATTTCTCAGTGTCCAGTGTGGAATGAGTTCATGTTTTCATGTTCATAGATAAAATTTAGACCATTGACAGGACCAGAACACAAAAATTGTCAAAAAGAAGGCAGTGATCAGAGAATGAATTTCTTCTAGCGTCCTCCAGTATAAGCAATTCTTTGTGGATTCTGACACAATTGTGTGTACCAAACTCTTTTCACCTGCCTTAATCCAGGGGGAGACTTTAACACGTCAACCTCTCCCCTTATTCACTGCCCCCTATGCAAGACTGTTTTTCTTTGCTAGAATGTACCCTGTAGCTGGTCACTCCTTTAGCAGAATATAAATGCAGGTGCTATAAGCTGGAATAGAGTCTCTTTACTATCATTAACTTTGGAAAGCATTATTAATGCACTATTAAATCAATCCTGTTTTTGTTTTAACATTTTGGTTTCTTCCTTGTTTCATAGTCATTTGTGAATAAAATGATTGATAAAACTTCCCATTAAGAAATTCATTACCTTTGAATAACACTGTTTTAAATAAACCTCATCATTCCTGTCAAATAACTTAGGATTTGTTCCATGTAATTGAAACAAATTCTGACTATTTAGCAAAAGTAAGCCAGTTCTCCTTTCTCTTTCTGCTCTTATTAATAAATTATGCCTGACTTGAGAAAATATTTTGGCAATTTTTGGCAGAATTTGCTTTAACATTTTCTCCTTCGTCTCTGAGAGATGCCAAGTGTACATCTGAGAATGTGTATTTTCAACTAATGGCCTTGTTTTCATTTAGATTTACACTTAGGATTTCCTTAACTTGTTAGCGTACACCCATGTATATCTTACTTTCTTATAATGTGATTGTAAGAACTCAAAGATATAGTCTATACAAAGAGCCTTTCTGTAGGATTAAAAGAAGACATAGACCGAGCCCATCAAAAGGGAATAAAATTAAGTTTGGTAATATCATCCTTCAGAAAAATTGTGAGGAGATAGGTGCCCTGTTACCTCGCTGGCTAGACATACTCTATAAGCAGCAATTCAACTTTTCAGTTTCTGCCAGAAAAATCATGTATTAGCGTGAAAGGGCATGTACAAACATGAGTATTGCAACACCGTTTGTAATAACTGGGCAAAAACTGGAAACTACCTAAATGTCCATCAATGGGGAAATAGTACGTAAATTTAAATATATTAATTCTCTGAAATAATTAAAACTGAGGTAGATCTATACGTGCTAACACAGGAAGAGCTTCAAGTAATAACATTGAATTAAAAAAAAGCATGGTGTAGAATGATCAGTGTGATACCATTTATGTAAATACACACAGAGCTATATAAAGCAGTATTATATATTTTCAGTTGATATATTTATGAATGTTAATACGCAGAAAGAGTATAAACCTACTATCAACATATAACAATCACTACCTCTTGGGGAGTGTTGGAAGAGACTAAAATTGAGGGTCAATGGAGGATACATTTTCTTACCTATAGTATTCGATTTTTTTTTAAACAAGGAATCTGTGTATACGTTATTGAATCAAAATTTAATTTTTAAAAACTGCTGTGCACAATGCCTGGCTATTATAAGCATGTAATAAATGTTAATTCCCTTCTTGTGG
The DNA here is from genome assembly GCA_963575035.1 of Avahi laniger. Classification (NCBI taxonomy): domain Eukaryota; kingdom Metazoa; phylum Chordata; class Mammalia; order Primates; family Indriidae; genus Avahi; species Avahi laniger. The sequence continues at coordinate 76,755 of CAUYSK010029037.1, read as the reverse complement.
TATAAAATCTCTAAATTATCTGCCAATGAATTTGGATTTATTTACTCATTTATTAAACAAATACTTATTGAGCACATAGTTCTCCCGAGCCATGTTTTAAGCTTTGGGGAAAGAATAGAGAGGAATTTAGACAAGGATGTTAATAACTTGGGAAGAAGACAGTTAAGTAAAATAATAATAATAACCACATCTGAACCAGAATTTGAATTCTGAAAATGATTGTAAAGAGTTTTCTTGTCCTCAGCCTCTGCAGGGCTATTTACATTTTAACAGGGTCAAAGCTATGTACCAAGATAAAGAGGAATGAAATCCTAATGTGGCAATTTCCAAATGAACGGGTACTTGAAGTGCAGGGGGTATTTGTAGTTCAGATGATTTTGAAGGGTATGATGAAGGAAATCCAGAATGACTGACGTGAGGAAAGGAAATGTGTTCTGTTCTTTACTTTGATCATGTCTTTCCCCTCTTCTGTTACAGTGCCTGGCATATTACAGTTGCCCAATGAATATTTTGTTCACTGGCTAAATAAAGGGTTATCAAAGAGTTACTATATAGACACTGTAAACTTGTTCTAATCTGAAGACTACTGGGCCTACCCTACTTTAAATATTGCATGGATGTCTAAAAAATTGTGATATCTAAAATACTAAGATAATAAAGTATCAGAGTTAAAAACCAGCTAGCCTAGCCTTTCCCACTATAGATAATAAAACTGAAGCCGAAAGAGATAGAGTGAATGTCTTTACAGTTGGTTGATACAAGATGTGAAAGTAGGGCCTATATCTCATTCTTCAGGATAGCTCTTTCTGTTCTACCTTATTCTAAAACCTGAAGTCTCAAAGGCAACTAAAGAGGACCCAAGTAAGCTAGATGATTATTTCTGAATTGCAGACACACGCCCACTCGCACATACCCATGAGTCTAGAATAGCACAAAAAAGCAATAGCCTGAAAGTTAAAAGAAAAAAAAAATACTGATTCAAGTTACGTTTCTCCTACCTTTTTACTATTGATTATTGGAAAAATTATTTGCCTGATTCTTAATTTTCTCATCTCTTGTGTATACAATAGAGATTAGCTTAGATCAGTGTTTTCTAGTCCACTTTCCTTTACTCCTTATTTCTATTTGTAAGCTGCATAAACCTTTTTAAAATCCTCTACAGAATTCCAGAATATAAAATAGGTAAAGCTACTCTGGTAAAAGTCAGAGCAGTAGGAGAGAAAGTCCCAGTATCTTGCCTGCTTCAACTTCTCCACCTTCAAGCATTTCTCTTACTCTTCCATCCCGTGATTCTTGGATTCACTAGTAACCGTTCCAAGGAAAGGAAAAGGGCAGACTCACCTATAAGTCCTTAAACTCTGCATTTCAGTGAAATGGCTAAGAGCAGACTCCTAGAGAAAGAATTAAACCCATCTCTGCTAGCACCTGGAGCACAGGTCTTGGCCCAAGAGACGGTGTTTGAATGTAGCTAGTTAAACTGGCCACCATGGGAAAGGCTTCATGGGGTTTTAAAGGGAGGCCAATTTTCTCCCAGGTAACTTTGATTCTCTTTAGGTTGTGAAGTACATGTCCCACAGAGCACCCATGGACAGCTTGGCTAGCTGCCCAGGCTCAGGCATAAAGAGGATGCCAGTTTTACTAGGGCAAGATTGATTACCATTGTCCACTGTCCTTGCTCCATTATATGCCAGGTCCCTGGTCTGGTTCCAATAAGATATTCCTGAGGTTGGTGTAATCTAAGACTGGTTTTTGTCTCTAAAATATATAACAATTTCAGACAACAGCAGTTACCTTTGTAAAAAGCACTAGGTATTTTACAGAACTAGGACTAAATAGTTAAAAACTACAGAGAGAGAGAGAGAGATTGACTTTAGGAAACAACAGTACAGTGCAAAGTAGAATGGATGTCCTAGAAAGGGGTAAATTCCTCATCACTGGAGGTGTGTAAGCAGAAGGAATTAGAAGTGAAAGGGTTTAATGTTTAACAGAGAGTCTGAATTAGTTGACTTTATGAGTTCCTTAAAATCCTGAGATCCTGGTTCTGTGAAATGAAGAGAAAGAGGAAAGGAGACAGATTGGGCCTCTTGTACACTTTATTTCATAATATCCTCATAGCATCCCTCAAAGGAAACCATTCTTTAATTCATTTTCAGATGAGAAAATGGAATTTTGGAGGAGTAGCTTGCCAAACATCACATGAAGAGTTCGTGGCAATGCTGGAATTTGAAGTAAGGTCTTCCAGCATCCAAATGCTCAGTCCTTGACACCCCACTACTTTCATAAAGGCATGAAGAATGGATGGCAACGGAAAGCAAATCCCTTGATAGGCCTCATGTTTCAAAAGATCTTTGTGTAGGGAGTTTAAAAGAAAAATAATCCTTTGCTGTTTGATTAGGACCAGATTTCCCTCATGTACGTGTTTTGTTTTTGATTTATAAAATATCCAACTTGAAAAGACAAAGTCTATTTGTGTGTCTTGGGGAGGGACATGCAAGGAACAGAAGGAAGTGGGCATTGTGTAGACCCACAGGACACCGCAGCTTCTTTCAAGGATTTGTGAAAGATGGTGGCCACGCCCTGTTTAAGTTGGCAGCTCTTCAACTTGCATCCAGATGAGAAAAATCTGCTGCAGTTTCCCTTCTCCACCCCAAACCCCACCAGCTTCTCTTCTTCCAGGGCCGGAGTCTCCCACTGTGTAGTGAAACTAATTATACCCCCCTCCTTGAATTCCCAGTTCTTGGCACCACGTCTACATTCTTGGGGTCTCTGTAAGGCTTGATGTTGGGGAAAGGATTGTGATGACCAATGCAATAGTTTGTAATTAAATCTTTTCAGAAATTAGAAACAACACACAAAAACCCAAATGAACCTCAGATTTTTTTACTCCTTATTGCAGAGTGAAGGGTGTAAGGATAACATACTAGAAGATCGTGGTGTTTTACAATTCCTGCCTCCCTCTTTCAGAAAGCATTCTTTTTTCTTTTACACCACTTGAAACATTTTCCATAGAATCAATGAGTCCTCCTTTCATGCCACCTCCAACCACAGGCAAATTTTTTTGGTCAGACAATTTTAAGCTGATTGTTCATAATTTTCCTATTGACTCTCTCCAATTCAATCCTTCCTCCTCAACCTGCAGATGGACCTCCCCAAAGCACAGATCCACTCCAATGCCTTGAGCAAGGCATTCCTTGCCCAAGAGTATTGGTTAGTTTGTTGTTTGCCGATGGCCTGATAACATCGAAATTCCTGATTCATATCTTCAGGTCCCTCCCCACTCAGTGACGCTTAGTGAGTGTGGCATGGAACCCAGAGGGAAAAATGTGAAAAAAGGGCCACTGAATATGGCAAGAAGGAAAAATGGTGTGGTCTTCCCAGTATAGTTGCAACAGAATGGCGGGGGTGGAATCATCAACCTCAGACAGGGTATCTGGAGTAGGGGGCAGAGAGGATCTGAGTAAGGCCAGGTACTGAAGAAAGTGACATGCCAGTTTAGCAGTGAAGGAAGAGAAGGGAATGGAAGAGTAGGCACCGCAGCTGGTGATGTCCAGTGAAGGAATTCTTGAGACTGGGGAAACTGGGACAGGTGTTGAGACTGAAGCAAAGGCCACAGAGGGGGACACTCTGAGGCAGTGGTTCTCAGCCTTGGCTGCTCACCACGTCGCACCCAGTCGTCAGCGGGGCCACAATTTAAGCCTGTGCCTCGAATCACGTTAGGACAGGTCTGCATGAGAACACGGACACAAGCCATAATGGGAACAAGGAACCCGGAATCAGGATGAGAGAGGCTAAAAGTGGGAAGCGGTGGCACGGTGGACAAAGTTATAGGATTTTATATTTTGGCTTAAAGCTGGTCATGTCTGTTTTTGTAAATAGCTGTTTTAGCTCATTGAAAATAATGCAAAATTTCATTTATTTATTTTGCTGGATAGGGTAAATGGGAGAAGATGTTCTCTGAAATTTATACTCAATCTTGGAATAGATCTATAAACCAGCATGGTAAAACCTAGAAAATATTTGCCCAACCACATCTGTAAAGAGCCTGTGGCCTTCCACACATAGTGCCTGTTGTCTGTTCTTTGAAGAGAATCTGATCCTTTGATCCTGCTTGGAGTGATGGAAAAGAGATGAGCCTCTTCTGGGAAGCCCCAACGCTGTGGTCTCCCCCACTGAGAGAGCCCAGCCTAAGCCTTTCTTTAAAAAGCCTCTGAGACCAGGAGCATGGGCAAGCATGGAGCCCTCGGGAGTCAGGCACCCAATTGACTCTTGTGTGTTGCAACACCAAGTTGTTCCTTAAAATAGACCTGAAAGTGACCCAGAACCTATGTGACTTGGGAAAAGTACAACCGCCCTGAACTTGCTTGGTCTTAAAAGTGGCATTTTGTTGGCAGGGCTCAATTTCGAGGAGAAGAGGCAGCTATGGTTGGAAGCAGGCAGTTAGGTTGATGAATGTTCGTTGCAGAGGGCTGCCCAGTTGGATCCCAGATGGTGGGAAAGGGCTTGTCTATGAGAAGCCATAAAAATCCAGACAATTGGGGACACTTCAGTCTATGTGGATGGGAGGGGAGAGAGGAAGAGAGGAGGGGGTAGCTATAGATTATCAAGTATCTGTTTATTTTACCGAATCATTAATTAGTGCTGAAAATCTAAAATTCGTCTTGAAATTCTCTCTGCCTCGTCTGGCAGAGAGAAACAAACTAACAAACAAACAGGTTCTATCTGTGCACTGCCTACATTATAGCTTTGACTGAGGTCTCAGGTTGATCACCAGTGGGTTCAGACAATCAGCCTAAAAGCAACCACATCTGGCTAGGAATGTCAAGGGCTGCCTTCTTACTCACCCATTTATCTCTTCTCCCGAAGACCAAATTTCAAGCTCAGTAAGGCAGAGAACATTTCTGGATTGACTTTACCTCGCGATTGTTTCATTTTTCTGTATACTTCTCAAGTCAACATTTATTTAACCCTCTACATTTAATGGCACTGAGCAGGGATGGTGGCAACAGAAAGATAAATGAGATGTCTCAAGGTTGATGCCCCTCTGAGTTTCCAGGCTGCATGCTGCCCTGACTTATATGCCTCCACCAACATCAAACCCTACGCCACCCCGGTCACATGATTTGGCACTCCTATTTCAGGCCACATCACAATGAGAAATTGCTTAATTCTAAAATCTCAAGCTCAAAAATTTCCCCTTACTCAAACTTCCTGTTTTTCTACTCTGCAACTCCCAGGAAATCTATTCTTGATTTTCATGCCTTCTTGTTTCTCAGACTCTCGCATGCCTAAACCCATCATCCTGGCCTAAGTGATTCCTACCTGCATCCCTCACCATTTTCTTCTTTTCCAGTGACTTCCACAAGCTTAGTCAGGCTGCTGATGGACTTAGCTATTTAAATGTGGCCTCTCATCCCGTAAGGAAATTCACAGCACAAAATCTTTTCTGAGACTCTTGCTGATGCTCTATCATATTCCTTGCAGCAACCACAAGATAACCTTCCTTGACACCCTCAACTGAAGATGACTTCTTCTTCTGAGCTCTCATAGCTTGTACTTCTTATTCCCTCAGCTTGTACTTGCTGAAGGTGACCTAGCAAAAGAGCAGCAGACGCGGGCCAGGCATGCATGTACACCAGCATCACTCAAGGACACGAAATGTTAATACCCTCTCTCGTGGTCTTTTTTCTAAATAGTTGACACTCCAGATGAGATTATCCCTATAAATATCTTGGCATGCGTGTCTGAGACAGGCTGAATACATCCACCTCTGTTCTGTCCCCAGAAGTTCTCTTTGTCTTGAGGGTTCACAACCTCTTAATCAGTTCCTTTTATCTTTGAATCAATATGAGAAAAATTTGACTATAAGAAAAATTCCTCCTTAAACTAAGTAACAAATTCTTTCCAATTAACTTCAACCTATTACTCCTCATCTGCAAAGAAAATGGTGAGGTCTGGTGATAGGAATCACTTAGGCCAGGATGATGGGTATAAGACATTAAAACATCCTCCCTCCCTACTTCACAAGATGCAGGAAGGGACAACATTCTGCTCGAAGAGTGGGTGGAACTAAGCAACCTCAATATCCTCTCTTACCGTCTTCCACAGGAAGACCACAGGCAGAGAGCAGTTTCTTTTGTTCATGATGACTTACTCAGGAACAGCTTAGAAGCTGTGCTGAACTTATGACCTATGGAACCATGAGATAACACAGACCTGTTCTTTTAAGCTACTAAATTTGTATTAATTCATTATGCACCAGTGGAAAACTAATAACCTTCATTGCACATTTTAGTATATTTCTCTGTAAAACTAGTCACTCCAAACTTTGAAGCCAATATCCTAATGAAGCTATTATTTTTAAAAAGTCTCTTTTGCAAGTGTGAGCTGTGCTTCTCCTCCCTCATCCATAACATGTGGGGCTCATAGCCAAGATGTCATGGAGACCAAGTGTTCATGGATAATAAACTTTAAAGAGTTACACACATGAAAGTATTTATCACTATCACTAGTCACATCGCCACTTTTGTCTGTGTTAATGTTTCTGTTACTGCAGAATCTTGGAATGGGCCTCCCTTTACAGGTTAAGGAAAGTCCAACGGGATTTCACATTTTGGTGTCTCATTGTAGCAGACACACCAGCCATATACACGACTTTGTTCCATTTCACACTTCATAATCATTGGGCAATTTGGTTCTCTTCATAGCTGCGTAATGTATTCCTGACAATGCATATAACTCAAACTGGTGCAAGTCAAGCCATATTTTAAATGCATAAGGTAAACCTATGGTGAATCTCTTTATTTCTGCTTTATTTCTGCTTTTAACCAAAGGGGCTGCCCCTTTCCTCTCCTTCCTTCCTCATTTTTCTCTGTTCTTCTGCCCCAAGAACAGGGAGTTACCCAGTAGATGTGTTGTTGACAAATGATATATTTGGAACATGCTCCACAGCACGGCAGGTGGGAGAATTGCTGGAATCCTGGCAGTATTGGCCAATCAAGGCTCTACCAGAGCTTGAGGTCTGAGAGGGCACAGGGCTATGCAAGGGTCATACAAGGACATGGGGTTTGGGTAGTTTACTAGTTTTCTTAGTTTAAGGGTGTCCTCTTCTGTTGGTATAGGAAAGAGCAGTTTCTTTTGTTTATGATGACTTACTCAGGAACAGGAACAGGTTAGTATTTGACTTGACTTTTTAAATTTTCTTAGGAACTTTACTTCCATGGCTTGCTTCCTTTTTCCAAATCTTCAAGCAATATCCACTTCAGAAATGGTGCCTTCCCAAAAACGTCACATTTAGTGGTCCTGTGTGTTTCCAAACCTCTTTCTTTCTTTTTATTTAAAAAAAAACTGCTATATTGAGGTATACTTCACATACTATAAAATTCACCCACTTAAAGTGTACAATTCAGTGGCTTTTAGTTTTGCAACCATTGCCACAATCTAATTTTAAGACGTTCCCTCAAAAGACACCCCGTACCCATTAACAGTCACTCTCCGTTCCTCTCCACCCTCCCACCCACAGGCAACCACTAATCTACCCTCTATCTCTGCAGATCTGTCTGTGCTGGAGATTTCATTAAAATGGAATCATACCATATATGGTCCTTTGTGACTGGCTCTTTCACTGAGCTTGATGTTTTCCAGGTTCATTCATGTGGTAGCATGTGTCAGTATTCCAATCCTACCTATGGGCAGAAAATATCCCACCATATGGATATACCAAGCCTCTTCCTGTGGATTCATCATTTTCCAGTGTTCTAAGTCTCCAATCTCTGACCCATTCTCAGTATTTCCCCCTTTGGGGAGGGTGTATCTCTTTCCAGGGAAGAGTTAATCTGTTTCCCCAAATCTAGTCACAGCTGCCTTCTCCTCTTTAAGGATAATTCCAATACCTGAAGGTTTTGCAAGTCTATTTACATGGCCTGTTTTTTTCCCTGCTGGTTCTCAGTTATTTGGGCTTGACTCTATATGTTTGTATGTTTTTTTCTGCTATGAACTGCTTTGTTTGTTTTTTCCTGGAACATAATCTGTGGGAATTCTTATTTATGTACACTGAGGGTATGGCCCTCTGGGCTTTCTGTGCAGGTCAACTTCCAGATCACCCAGGAGTGCCCTGAGCTTGGTCTTCTGACCCATCACCATCCACACAGTCCACACAGCAGAAGCTCTGGCGAAAGCCATTTTTGGCACCTGTTTACTTCCCTGGTTTTCTGGTTTCACATCATTTGGGGACTTAGCTTATTCCTAATTTTTATTAAGTGGAAATACATGTTTAAGATGATTTCATTTCCAATCCAGTATTTCAGTTGTTTTAGATAGGAGGATCATCTAGATATATATAATTCACCATACTACCAGATGCATAAATTAGTAAACTTTATTCTCGTATCTTTTTAACCATATTTTCAATTCCCCTTATTCTTTTTTTAAACATATCAGAAGCATCTATTTCATATTTTCATTGAGATAGTTGCTATTCTTGAAGTATTTATGGGTTTGACATTGCCATGTCTTCTTAGCTTTCATTGAGAAGGTCTGGTTTCCTTGTGTACTTTGAGATTTGTGTAACCTGGTTTTCTTTAGAAGGTTATTTGGAATTGTTTGAGTCTGGCTTTAAGATTCTCTCTTGAGACTCTTTAGAGAGGGTTTGCATTTGCTTCTGATTGGTACTTGAGGACACTTCCACCTTGGGATTACTTTAAAATAAATTATCAGCTAAAGATTCCTTGAACTGCACAGATAGTATGAATTCATACCACAAACCTCCATCAGGACATATGGTTAAAAATTCACATTTTATGTACTGTTGGATTTGGTTTCCTAAGATTTTGTCAAGGATTTTTGCATCTATATTAATGAGAGATAGTGGTCTATAGTTTTCTTTTTTTGTTGTGTCCTTTCCTGGCTTTGATATCAAGATGATATTGGCTTTGTAGAATGAGTTGGGGAGGACACCATCCTTCTCAATGTTGTGGAATAATTTCTGCAGTATAGGTATGAGCTCTTCTTTGTAAGTTTGGTAAAATTCAGGTGTGAACGAATCTAGTCCTGGACTTTCTTTTGTTGGAAGATTTTTAATTGCTATCAAATTGGTCTGTTCAGGAATTCCATTTCTTCCTGATTGAGCCTAGGGAGATAGTGTTTTTCTAAGAATTTGTCCATCTCTTCCACGTTTTGTAGTTTTGGGACATATAGATTTTTACAGTATTCAAAGATAATGTTTTGTACTTCCATGATGTCTGTAGTTACCTTTCCTTTTTCATTTCTCATTGAGCTTATTAGAGTCCTTTTCTTTCTAGTTCTTGTCAATCTAGCAAGAGGGCTGTCAATTTTGCTTGTCTTTTCAAAACACCAACTTTTGGTTTTAATAATCTTCTGTATAGTTCTTTTATTCTCGATTTCATTTAGTTTTGCTCTGATCCTAGTTATTTCTTTTCTTCTGTTAGATTTAGGATTGATTTGCTCTTCCTTTTCCAGTTCCTTGAGATAGTTTATTAGTTTGCTGATTTTTTAACTTTCTGTCTTTTGAATGTGAGCATTTAATGCTATTAGTGGAATTCAACACATAAATAGAAGCAAGAACAAAGAACATATGATTCTCTAAATAGATGCAGAAAAAGTATTTGACAAAATCCAGCACACTTTTATGTTAAAAACTCTTAACAAAATAGGCATAGACAGGACATACCTTAAAATTATTAAGGCCATATACGATAAACCCACAGCCAATATCATACTGAATGGAGAAAAACTGAAAGCATTCCCCCTTAGAACTGGAACCAGACAAGGTTGCCCACTATCTCCACTTCTATTCAACATAGTGCTAGAAGTCCTTGCCAGAGCAATCAGACAAGAGAGGAGAGTTATATGTGTCCAAATGAGGACAGAAGAGGTCAAACTCTCACTCTTTGCTGATGATATGGTATTACATCTAGAAAATCTCAAGGATGCAACCAAGAGACTTCTGCAATTGATAAATGAATTCAGTAAAATCTCAGAATACAAAATCAATGCACACAAATCAGTGGCATTCATATACGCCAATAACAGTTAAGCCAAAAATCAAATCAAAGACGCAACACCTTTCACAATAGAATTAAAGAAAATTAAATATTTAGAAATATATTTAACAAAGGAATTGAGAGACCTATAAAGGTAAAACTGTGAAACACTGAGAAAAGAAATTGTAGAAGACGTAAATGCATAGAAAACCCTACCATGTTCATGGATTGGCAGAATCAATATGGGTTAAAATATCCATACTACCTAAATTAATCTACAGAATTAATGCAATGTCTATCAAAGTACCATCATCATTCTTTACAGATCTAGAAAAAATAATTCTACGCTTCATATGGAACCAGAGAAGACCTTGTATAGCCAAAGCAATCTTAAGGCATCAGTCTACCAGCCTTCAAGCTTTACTGCAAGGATATAGTAACCAAAACAGCATGGTGCTGGCACAAGAACAGAGATATAGAGCTTTGTAGCAGGACTGAGAACTCAGATATAAAACCGTCCTTATATTGTCATCTAATCTTTGACAAAGCAGACAAAAATATACATTTGGAGATACCTCAAAGAGCTAAAAATAGAAATACCATTTGATTCATCAATAGCACTATTAGGCATCTACTCAAAAGAGCAAAAGACATTCTATAATAAAGACATCTGCACCTGAATATTTACGACAGCACAATTCGCTATTGCAAGGATGTGGAAAAAATCCAAATGCCTGTCAATTCATGAATGGATTATTAAAATTTGGTATATGTATACAATGGAATATTACTCGATTATAAGAAATGATGGTGGCCTAGCACCTCTTATTTTCCTGGATAGAGCTCGAACCCATTATCTGAAGTGAGGTATCACAAGATCGGAAGCATGGGCTCCGCATGTACTCACCATCAAATTGGCACTGACTCATCAACACTATGGTGCTAGCACGGTAGTAATACTCTCCAGGGTTTCGGGGGTTGGGGGGGTAAATGCACAACTAATGGATGTGGTGAGCATTGTAGAGGGAAAGGGCATGCCTCTAATCCTTGCTTGGGTGAGGCAAAGGCATAAAATGTAAAAAAAAATGTTTGTATCCTCATAATATCCTGAAATAAAAAAATATATATACATTTGGGAAAAGAATCCCTATTCAATAAATGGTGCTGGGAAAACTGGATAACCACATGCAGAAGATTGAAACTGGATCCCCACCTCTCACCTCTCACAAAAATCAACTCACAATGGATAACAGACTTAAACTTAAGACATGAAACCTTAAGAATTCCAGAAGAATATGTTGGGAAAACTCTTATAGATATTGGCCTAGGGAAAGAATTTATGAAGAAGACCCCCAAAGCAATCATAGCAGCCTCAAAAATAAATAAATGGGACCTAATCAAATTTGAAAGCTTCTGCACAGCCAAGGAAACTATTATTAGAGCAAATAGACAACCTACAGAATGGGAGAAAATATTTGCATGCTACACATCTGATAAAGGGCTGATAACAAGAATCTACATAGAACTTAAGAAAATTAACAAGAAAAAATCAACCCCATCAAGAAGTGGACAAAGGACATGAACTGAAACTTTTCAAAAGAATAATGGTCAGCAAACATATAAAAAAGTGCTCAACATCTTTAATCATTAGGGAAATGCAAATCAAAACCACAATGAGATATCATGTCACTCTAGTGAGAATGGCTTTTATCAAAAAGTCCCAAAACAACAAATGCTGGTGTGGATGTGGAGAGATAGGAACACTCTTACACCATTGGTGGGATTGCAAATTAGTATAACCCCTGTGAAAAATAATTTCGAGATATCTCAAAGAGCTAAAAATAGAAATACCATTTGATCCAGCAATCTCACTACTAGGCATCTACACAAAGGATAAAAAGACATTCTATAATAAAGATAACTGCTCTCAAATGTTTATGGCAGCACAATTCATAACTGCAAAGATGTGCAAACAACCCAAGTGCCCATCAATGCATGAGTGAATTAATGAAATGTGGTATATGTATACCATGGAATACTACTCGACTACAAAAAACGATGGTGATCTAGCACCTCTTATATTATCCTAGATAGAGATGGAGCCCATCCGCTCGAAGTGAGGTATCGCAAGAATGGAAAAACAAGCACCACATGCACTGGCCATCAAATTGGTCTGATCAACAGTAGGGTGCTCTCATGGAAAAGTAATATTCATTGGGTGCCGGTCAGGTGGGAGTGGGGTGGTGGGGGTGGGTAAACTCCCAACTAATGGATGCGGAGCTCACTGTATGGGGTAAGGGCATGCTTATAGCCCTGCCTTGGGCGAAGCAAAGGCATTATATTTAACCAAAATGTTTGTACCCCCATAATATTCTGAAATAAAGAAAAAAAATTTCACAGTTTACTTTTCTCCATACCCAGCATGAAGTCTGAGGGAATCAAAGATTTCTTTTTTTATGAAACAAAATTGTTTTCCTTAATTTCCTCTGACAATGAGGTATAGTCCATTGAACTCTCGTGTGAGTCTGGTTCTCCTATCAGAGTCTCAGGCAGCTCCAGGCTTGGTCTCCCTTTCCCCAAGTCCCATGTGTTTGGCAAAACACAGGTCTAATATCACAAGAATTTGCTGGAATCTCCCAAAGAGAAAGATATCTTCAGAGTTGGCTTTACTCTCAAGATTCCTGATTTTACGTTATTTTTGAATTCTGGAGATTTCCTTTCTTTTCTTGCCTGCCCAGAAATGTATGTTAAAATATTCTTTAAAAATATTTCATTCAACATCTTTAGTTGTTTTGCAACAGTGGGTATATTTATGCCACCTAGTCTGCCATGGTAACAGAAACGTTGTTGGGCACAGTAGTTCACGCCTGTAATCCCAGCATTTTGGGAGGCTGAGGCAGGATGATCGCTGAGATCAGGGGTTGGAGAACAGCCTGGGAAACATAGTGCAACCCCATCTCTACAGCAAATTTAAAAATTGACTCGGCATTGTGGCACATGCCTGTGATCCTAGCTACTTGGGAGGCTGAGGTAGGAGGATCACTTGAGCTCAGGAGTTTGAGGCTGCATTGAGCCATGATTGTGCCACTCAGCAGAGTGAAACCCTGTCTCAAAAAACAAACAAACAAAAAAACTCAGAAATGTAACTTTTCCAGTATATTTTATAGTCCAAACGTTCACTTTTTTCTTTATATTTTAGCTCTCCAAGGGCAGGACAGTACCATAGCTATCCTCATGTTCATTCACATACAAACTGATGTTTGGTTCTAAAAATAAAATCCTAGAAAAAAAATCCTAGACCAAATTCCCTATGGCATATTTCCTCAGCAGAGAAGTTAGGTAAGTGCCTAAAGTTATACTTCTCTCCAAATCCCCACCTCAATCAACTGGAATTTGCCTGGGCACCCCATGGATTGAATCCTGGGACACAGTAGTTGTTATACTGCTTGTGATGTTGTGTATGAAAAAGAACTTGTGCTTAGTCCCATTCTCTCTGTCCTGCGGTGTGCAATTCTGAAACAACATGTAAGTGTCAAACGTCAAAGAACTGAAGGTTGCTGCTTCATAAAAATTGTCGTATTAACTGCTTTGTGAGGTCATTGCTGATGTAGGAGAGGAGAGTCAACTGTCAAGACTGAAAGAAACCTCAGAATTTTCACAGCACTCAGCCAGTCCTGGATTTAGATGGGTTGACCCACTTGCAGTCCTGCCAGAGCATCAGTGAGGGTAAATAATGTTAAATGCATTTCCCTTGCATTGTCCAGAACCTTCTGATCAGCAGGATCACTATCCTACCAGACCTTTAATTAATGGTTGCAATGGGAAAACACTCTCTTCTTCTTATATCTCTTAAAGGCATCTTTGATTTCCTTGTTCCTCAGACTATAAATCAAAGGATTCAACATGGGAATCACCACTGTATAGAAGACTGATGCCATTTTGTCATAGCCCAGAGAATTATCAGAGCTGGGATGCATATAGACAAAGAGTCCTGATCCAAAAAAGAAGGTCACTGCTGTGAAGTGAGATGCACAGGTGTTGAAGGCCTTGGACCTGCCTTCAACTGAACTGATCTTCAGGACGGTGGCAACGATATGACCATAGGATATCATGATAACCAAGACAGATGTGAGTCCAAAGATCACTGCTATTACAAACTTTATGACTTGTAGGAAAAAGGTTTCAGAGCAGGATAGGACTAATAATTGAGGCAGGTCACAGAAGAAGTGGTTGATAATATTTGGTCCACAGAAGTTGAGCTGAAGTAAAGCACACAATTGGATCAGCGAACCAAAGATACCAGTTATGTAGGCTCCAACCACCATGTGCCCACAGAGGATGGGGGACATGACAGCCGTGTAGAGCAGAGGGTTACAGATGGCAGCGTATCGATCATAAGCCATGGCTGCCAGAAGACAGCACTCAGTCAGACCCAGGCTAGAGAAGAAGAAGTACTGCATGGTGCACCCCACAAAGGAGATGGATTTAGGCTTCTGGAAGAAGTCCGAGAGCATTTTAGGGGTCGTGGAGGTGACATAGCAAACATCTAAGAAGGATAAGTTGCTAAGGAAGAAGTACATGGGTGTATGTAGGCAGGAGTCCACCCTAATCAGGATAATGAGGCCCAGATTCCAGGCCACTGTCAAGAGGTAAGTCCCCAAGAATACTGCAAAGAGAACAATCTTGAGTTTGGGGAAATCTGAGAATCCCAAAAGGATGAATTTGGTGACTATTGTAATATTCCTTCCACCAGCCATTATCTTGAAGTTTCTTAAATCTGCAAAGAAAGATCTTTGGGTTAATAATTGACTATTTTAACATTATCAAACTTCCTTGTTTTGAATATAGTATCAAGCTTTTGAACAAAAAATTATCCATAGTTATGACAACTTTAACAATATAAAAATAATAAAAATTATTTTTAAAACCATTGGAAATCCCCTTTCCCAACTACTCTTAATAGTTTGGGTTATATTCTAGCAGTTTTTTTCCTACATACACCACACACACAGATGTCATCAAATCTTTGTCTAAAAATTGGTACCAATTTATACTAGAATCAAGATTTTATGACAATATCCCTTGTGATCCTCTTATTAACATTGCTCATAATTATTTATTATGCTTTGATAATCTTACAAGTAAAAAATTATTTCCTTGTTTTTAATTTGCATTTACTTTACTGATTTGCTCATATATGTCACATATATATATTTGCTCAAATTTGTTCATTTGTCTAGTAATTTGTCCATTATTTGTAGAAGCTCTTTATATATAAAGGACAATAACTTTTTGTCCCTCATACATGACAATTCTTTTCCAAGTTTATCATTTATTACAATTATTATTTATGTTGTATTTTGATATACAGATTTCTTTTATTTTTAGGTCATCAATTTTGTTTGATATCTATGCTTCCTGGCCTTAATCTTATATTGAAAAAGATTTCTTTAAACAATCCAATAAGGCTTTTTTCTACATTTTCTTTTAGTTCTTTTATGTTTTTATATTTATATTTAAAATTTATGGAACATTTTAATGTATAGTGTGGGGTGTTATTCAAGAATTATTTTGATTTTGTTTTTCCAAACTAACTGCTACTTATCCCAACACAATTAATTGAATAATTTCTCTATTGATTAAAGTAATCTTCACGATGAAGTTGTTTGTAAATTCTTTATTCTGTGCAATTTTTATTCTGTCCGTTCATGTGCCATCTGTCCAGTCCTGTACCACATTTTCCCATTACTTATATCATATTTTATTAATAAATTATAGAACATTTTGATAACTGTGAGCATCCTCTCATTTTCCTATTCCGAGATTATTTTGATGATTCTTATATTTATGCCTTCAAGAAAATCTTTATAATGAACCCAAAAGAGAATATCATAGGATTTTGATTGCGTTTTATTTTTCACTAATTTGGGGAGAAACAAAAATAAAAATTTTCTTTTCAGTTTTAAGTTATAGAAGTGATAACATTAAAACTTGTATAAATATTATAATACTAAAACTATAAAACTTGGTGGAAGCACTTAAGTCTAGTGACACATAGTCTAGGCTCCAAGCTCTGTCCCTAAATTGCTCTAACTTCTTTGTGCCTTCAGTTTCCTCATCTGTAAAATGAAATAATTGTAGCTATTCTCCTTATATCAAAGGGAGTGATCAGCATGGTAGGAAAACACATTGAAAGAAGAGTGATCTGGTGCTCTACGACATTATGAATGTGATTTTAACACCCAAAGAAGAGGATCATTTAGCTACCTGGAAAGAGGACATTGTGCTGACTCCATACCATCTATCAAGGTACCTGACGAGGCCACCAGATCCAGACCATATTCCTACAGTAAGATCTAAATCATACGTTATATACGCTGAGAATTCCTTCAGTAGAGAAAGGACAATTCCATCAGCTGAATTTACAATTATTTTCAAGAAATTAAATAAAAGATTCTTTGGAAACACTACTTGCTAGGGCATTTCGGTAGTATATTTTGTCATGTCCTCAAGATACATGTGTCCTGGAAATTCCAAAGCTCTAAGATTATTTTGGAGCTCTTAGGAAATGCTTCCGGTGAAGTTGATTTGGTTCTGATCCTTTCGTATCATTGACATTTTTTTCAATGAAAAGACTTTTTAATGGAAAAGTAGAAACAAAGTAAAATGCACATTATCCTTTTTCTAATTCACTGATGAACAAGAGAAAATGAAATCGAAATATTTAGATGATGATGATGATGATGGAGATGATGATGAAGAAAACACACAATAGTAAAGGAAGGTTATTTAACTGGAAAAACAAATAGAGAGGATATTCCATACTGATTCCTGAAGTTATTTTTACTTCATTCGCCTTTGTTATCTCTTTTGCTTCCCATTGTCCATTCAAGACCAAACACACAACCAAAATCATTGACTGTGACTAGAAATGAGAGAGCTGGAAGGGCAGAATAAATGTTCCTCCTTTGTTTTCCTTCAAGCACATGAAATGGATGAGCTGACCAAGACACACTAGCGCAATCTAACCACTTGTAAGGTCAAAGTGATGCCATCCAGAGCAATTAGCAGACTGAACCTCTTAAGGGACAAACTTAACATGTTTTACTATGGAAAAATACTGCAGACACAATTTCTTTCTGAACCCCGTATAAAAATAACATTTCTGTAAAAATAAATGCAGAAGTTTATAAATTAAAGCAGGTGAGCAGTTTCTCAACATGGAAACACCATTTCTAAACTTTTGGAGAACTAACAAACAGCAGTAATAAGTTATTCACAAATTATTTATGTTTACTAACCAAGGGTACAGTATAAGGTACCAACGGCAGTTTAACACTCATGGAAGAAACAAAGAATCATTCTCCTATTCTTGTTTTCTTCCTCTCTTAATATAATAAAATTTTTATTTATTTCCTAAATAAAATTTTATAATCCATGAGTTAAATAGCTTACATTTATTTCTTTTTAATAATAAAGCCCAAATTAAATCACAATCTATGAGTCACAGAAAATATGTCATTGTTGTTCAGCAAATAATATGATGTTTGTTGAATATCTAACATCTGTTGGGCACAAAGAAAGATTATCATTTGGGAAACAGTGGAGGAAAGATTAAATAAGTATTTCAAATGGCTCTTGGGACAATTCATTATTGCTTTTCATACATTTGCAGGGAGGAAGGCAAAGGAAATAGATGATTTAATATGAAGAAGGAAATATGCAATGTATAAAGGAAAGCATATTTTCTTGTCTACTCTGAAAGCTTTCCCTATTATTGAATTTGGAGCTCCTTCTTCTACACCTGTATATTTTCTGGTACAATAAGAATCTCATTGTTCTTATTTTATTTTTATGAGTTTTCCTATTAGACTTTAAGCTGTTAGTTTTAGGCAAGTATAAATATTTTTAAAATATTTCTATAATACTTAATATATCTGATATTGTTTTTCTGACACATAGATAGTAATTTTCCCAGCTAGATTTTAATTTCCTGAAGGCCAGAGACATTTTCACATACCCTAGTCAAGCTCCCTCCTTTCTAACTATGAATATTGGTCCCAAGACAACACCACTGAACACAGACATCTATGTGGTTGAATTTTTCTGATATTTTATGATAAAATGATTACATACCTTTTAAATTCACAAAACGTGCTCAGTATTTTAAATGAATTAGGCATTATATTGTTTTTGGTATGAAAATCTTATGTATCTACCAATAGATATTTAATTTCTATTCTCATTTCTACTACTGTTGGGTGAGTTTGGAAGTCTTGTTATTGCTGGGCATCCACCCAGAATTAAATGCTGATACTCAAAATTTTATAGCACTTTCAAAGGGCAAATAGAGCTGATAAAAACATTTTGAAACTGTGAAGCCATTGGTCTAATTAGGAAAAATAAATCAAATAAATTAAATATTTTACATCATTGTAGACTAATTTTTAATTGGCTAACACATTTTATTTTTCAACTAGGCTTTGGCGTTTTAAGAGCCATGGTAAAATTTATTGTACGTGTATGGGTATATACATACATATATTATATGCATATGACATTTAAAATTAAGGCCATGGGTTCTCATGATTATTGTTAGTCACAATTAAAATTACTTTTTAACAAATTTCTCTCAAATATTTCATCTTAGAGTGGAAATAAATGTTATCTAAACACAGTCGCTCTCTCTGATTCTTCTCCTGTTATAAACAATTAGAAATTAGAGATGATGTAGATGATTGGTTGATCTTGATAAGCAGGTATCTTAAGAAATAATGGTTGATCACAAAGTTCTCAGTTTCCTAAGAGTGCTAAGTGCATGGAGGGTCATGGCTGACATAGTTGAAGGAATTTTCCCAAGTGAAATAGCAAGCGTGGGTCCTGAAGAAGAACTAAACAGGCGATTAAAGATATAGGATGCCACTTCTTACATCAATTATTTCCAAACATATCCGAGAGGCCATGGAGTTTGGGACAGTGGGAGTGCATGGCTATTCTCAATAATGTTAATAGTAAATAAGAATGTATTTTATAAAGGATAAGAGTAATGTGGGATAATTAAAATGTCAAGATTCTTTCTTTTTTAAAAAAAAATAAACAATATTTGTTAAAATACAAAAATACACTTTTCTCACATTACAATCGATGTTCTTTTGTTGGCAATTCCCCCCCACCCATACCACCCCCTTTCAAATCTGAGCCCCTTATTTCCTTTTAAAGCTAAAAATAATAACTGAAAGAAGTTACATCAATAAATGGACCAGAATAACACAGATCTCTGCCTTCCCCACCCACGACCACCCCTTCTCTTTTACCTCCTCCTGAGGTGGGCCTGGGAGAGGGAAGCTTCCCCCCAGTGTGTTCCATTCAACGGGGACTCTATGCAGAACTCATTCACGTGTGCATGCATGTCACTTGTTAACTGTGGATGTCACATTTTTTTTATGAACCATCCTGGTTGGGAAAGGCTTCATTACTTTAGATGAGCCTGTGCCCTTTTTGAAATTTCTCCTCTTCTCTGTTCATGTTCTGGCCAGCCCCATCACCATAACCAGTTGATATCAGCTGTAATAATCCCTAATGAATCAGCACCTAGAGTAGTCACCAAATCACAAGCATGAGAAAAGCTTTCACTTCCCCGAGCTCCCCATTCCCAGCCTCTCTTGCTCTCCACCTTAAAACAAACAAAACCTTTTTTAAACATCATAAAATGCCATCTACAGTCATTTGTCAGATACCAGGAACAACAGGTGGACATGGCACAATGCAAACTTATGGCCTCCTGTGAATACATTCTCTGCTTCTGCCCTCTCTTCCCACCCCTGCCCCGTTGCCGCACCCCCTTCAGGGGCCTCCTCTTTCTAGTGGAAAACCCTGAATAGACACATGCCTTGCAGAGTGGGTTAAGCCCAACTGCAGGAATCTGGTGCAATGTGAAAGCATCACACTGAGAGCTACGCCAGCTCCCTTCTTCGCTCCTTCCTGAAGCACTGTGTCAGGCAAGGCACATGCATGTCCCATTGCACAAACCCAGAGGACTTGTGCACATGGACAGAGACTCAGCCCCTATATAGATAGGTTCATTTGAATTTTGGTGGTTTTCCTGTTTAAAATACATTTGCAAATCTATCTTCCCCTTGGCCTCTGAAGAAAAAAATTATTGCCTCTAACATTTGGCACAGTACAAATTCATGGTGCTTTTTTTTTTGTATTTTTTTTTTAAATAAGATAAATCTGCAAAGACAGCTCTCAGCTTAAGAAAGATGTCTGTAGAAATGGGTATTCCTGTATCCTATGAAGCAGCTTTTAAAAAAATGACAGATTCAGTCTATCCCTCCTACCCCCTCAGCAGCCCACACCCTATCTCTTTAGGGATGTTTGTTGTTTTAGTTTGTTTTATATTAGCAGTTTCAACCTTATACCAGAAATCCCTTCTGGCAGCATGGTTAAGTTGACTTGTGGCTTGTTCCCCACAACAGTCCCAAGATTTTCCCTCCCCCTCCCCCTTTAAATAGAACTTACAAGTTAGAAAATAGTTTTGTTTTGATTTTTTGTTTTTAAATTTTAATATAATCTGTTTCTTTTACCAGCCCATAGATTTAATATATAAGCATATACAAGAAAAAGTCTCTCCCCACTCTGTACAAAAGTTGCTGTCTCTTTTTTTTGTGCATTCTATTGCATTTATAAGTTTTTTGGGGGAGGGGGGGTCATATTTGAGTTTCCTGTACCTTGTCCTTGGTATGGGTCTGAATTATGTAAGGTTCAGAGATAGTGGTGACTGTGGGGTGCAGAGAGTTCCCCAGGCTGTTTTCTGTCCAGTGGGCCCCGTGTGCTGGTTTGTAGGTGTTGTAGTTAATGTGGTCATGAATTGTGGGCAGCACTACTGCCCCCTCACCTGATACACCGGATGGAGCTGCTGTTGCTGCTGCAGATGCTGCCGCTGGGATGTCTTCATCCACCTGGATAATCTCAACTGTCCGGGCGGCTGTGACTGTACTCCGCTGCTGGTGCCTCTTACGAAGTTTATAGAAGACAATCAACATGGCAGCAGCTAGCAGAGTCACTGCCACAAAGCAGCCAATGATGATCTTGGTGGTCTTCATGACTTCATCCAGGCTGGTCTGCATCTTGTCAGTGGTGTCTGTCGCGGGTACTACCACCTGCTTGGGCACACCGGTGGTCTGAATGAGCACCGTGGTAGAGGTGGTATATGCCGGCTGGTAACCAGTAGACGTGGTAGGAACAGGCTTGTACTTTCGCGTTGTATCCTCAGGCGAGATCTCCGTGGTCTCCACTGTTACCGTGGTGAAGAAGCTGTAGTTGGAAGTGTTCAGCTCGGCCGTGCTCACATTGAGATAGGCCGAGGCATTGGAGTTGCCTGCCACATTGGTCACCATGCATGTGTATACCCCAGTGTCTGAGAGCAGCACATGGGAAAAGTTCAAGGTGCCATCGTTGAGGACAGAGATCCGTGGATGGCGGGAAGCGTGGCTGAGCACTGTCCCATTGGGCAGCAACCACTTCACAGAGGACATGGGGGGAGTCCGACACTTAAGTTCCGCCATCCGACCCTCAGAAATATTGAGGTCTCGAGGTGCATCCATGATGAAGGGGGCAGAGCACTGGAAGGAAGTCTGATCCACCTCCACCAGATAGCGGCCTCGCATGTGCATGGGAGCATGACAGCGGCCACAGCAGGTGGAATTGGTGGGTATGTACTCCCGAAGCCACCAGGCTAGCCACAGAATGTCACAATCACAGTTCCAAGGATTGTGGTGTAGGTGCAACTCCACCAGGTACCTCAATGGGGTAAAGAGGTCATGGGGCAAAGAAGAGAGATTATTGTGGGCCAAATTGAGTTCCACAAGTGAGGCCAGCCCATCAAAAGCATTCCGCTCAATCAGGCTGACCTGTGAGTTCATGACCCACAGCTTCTTGAGGGAGCTTAGGCCATGGAAAGAGCCAGGCCTGATCTCAGGGAAGTGGTTCCCTGACATCTCCAGCTCCTCCAGCCCCACCAGGGGAGTGAGATTGGGCATATCTTTAATGTTGCACATGCCCAAGTTCAGGTACTTGAGGTTGAACAGCCCCTCAAAAGCCCCCTCAGAGATATACTCCAGCTTCTTAAGCTCCCCCAAGTCCAGGCGCATAAGGGAGGGCACTCGGTTGAAGGCGTAAGAAGGGATGCTTTCTATGGGGTTGTTGCGAAGCCAGAGCTCCCGCAGCTTGGACAGGTATTCAAAGGCCCCACTGGGGATGACTGTCAGCCAGTTGTCAAACAGCTCCAGGGTGTTGAGGCTGGCCAGGCCATTGAAAGCCCCCACCTCTATCTGTCGAATGGAGTTCCTGCCCAGCTGCAGGACCTCCAGGTGGTGGAGGTGGCGGAAGGTGTCGGCCTGGATCATCTGGATATTGTTTTCCATGAGGTTGAGGTACCGGGTGTTGGAGGGAATACCCTGTGGGACCTCCGAGAGGCCCCGGCGGGTGCACACCACCTTGCTGAACTGGTTACTGCACGAGCAGACAGAGGGGCAGTTCTGGGGCCCGGCTGAGGCGGCAGCAGCGATGGCTGCACACAGAATCCACACTTGCGCTGTGAGGTAGACGACCGGGAGCAGGATGGCATTCCAGGTGTGGTGGTGCACAGTTACCTGCCACAAGAGCTTCATGGTGTGGCACGTTCATAATTCACCATCGCCTGGGATTTTGGCTCGGAAAGGAGAACCAGCCCTACCCCGGCTTAAGTGAGCTAGGAGCTCCTCTTTCCATCTGGAGAAGGAGGTGGGGAGGGGGCGATTAGAGAGACGGAGCAGATCGGCCGAAAAAAAAAAAAAAAGCCTGCCAAACTAAAGAGCGGCCCCTCATCTCCCAGCACCCCCCTGAAGGCAAGCCCTCGGAAAGCTACGACTTTCTCACCCACATTGCAACCATCCCCACCCAATTCGCTGTCACCTACCTTGGAAGGAAGGCAGGAAAGAACTGGCGTGGTGTCCTTAAGCTTTCTCCACAGGAGCTGGGCACCTCGATCCCATTCTGACTTCTTAGTTTTAATTAACAAAAGGGGAAAGAAGTGGGGGTGGGGAGGGCAGAGGGGAGGGGAGGGGAGAGGAGGGGGGGGAGACAAAATGGCTTCTAGTAAATCCGGAGCAGGAGACGGCGAAGCCGCGGAGTTGAGGCGCGCCAGGGAGAGCCAAGGCCCGGCGGGCTATGCAGGTGCATGCCCCCCCTTCCGCCCGAGGAGCGGCGCCACCAGCGCTTCCCTGCTTTGTCCTTGGACCCTGGCACCGGCTCGCTCCAGCCACGGGGGAAGGCGCTTCATTGCCAAAGTGTGCCTCCGGCGCCCCTAGCCCACTCTCTGGGCCCCCGCCGGAGTGGGGTGCGGAAGCGCCCCGAAGCTGCCCAGGCCGCGCTCGCTCGCTCGGTGCTGCGCTCTCCTCTCCCGGCGGCCGGCGGCAGCTGATTGCAGTCGTGTACTCGCGGGGCTGCGAGAGTTAAGAGGAGGTGTTCGCGGGGCCTTCGCCCTCCCCAGACACACACCCCCTTTCTCCTGGCCTCTTCTCGGAAGGGTTAAAAAGACAAAAACTGGGCTTAGTTCGCCAGTCCGCCGTCTGCTGGCTCGAGGAGTGGTAATCCGTCCAGCGCCCTGAGGGGCCGCGGCGTGGTGGCTGCGCCGGGACCAGGTCCGCTAGCCGGAGGAGCGCGCGGTGCCCGCGGTCGCGTCTGCACCGCAGGCCCCTTCAGGGAGTCCGGGGGCGGGCGCGGGTCCGGCGGCGGCGGCCGCAGCCCCCGGCGGCGCGCAACCACCCGTTTCCGCCCGCCGCTGCCCGGCCCCCGGCGCGCCGCCGGCTCCGGCTTTGTGCGGAGCGAGTGAGTTCGCGGCTTTGGCTCCTGGCGCCTTCAGTGGCTGCGCTGCCCGCGGACTGCTGCAGCGGCGTGAGCAGCGGGGGTCGCGGCTGCGGGAAACGCTCCGGAGCCCGGGAACATGGTCCCTGCTGGCTAGCGGCGGCGGCAGCAGCGGGGCCCTTGCGCTCCGCGCCCACCGTCTCCTCCTCGCGCCGGGCTCGCGGTGTTGCAGGCAGCAGCAACGCAGACTGCTCTCTCATCCTTTTGTCCTTCAGTCAGAACGTGAATGTACTGCTGACGCATACTGTTCTGGGGAGAAGATTAGCGTGATGCAGTGCTCTTATGTATTAACACAGCTCCCCCTCCGCCGCCTGCCCTCGAGGGGTTAACGCCAGCGCCTTCCAGCGCTGCGCCGGCCCGCGCCCGCCGCGCAGCCCCGCGCCTCCGTCCGCCCGTCCGCCTCCCTTCCTCCTTCCTCCTCCTTCCTTCCTCCCTCTCTCCCCCACCCCCCTCCCCCCTCCCCGGCCGCTTCCTCCCCGCCCCCTCGAGACGAGGGGAGCGGGCCCGGGCGAGCAAGCTGGAGTGAGCGTCAAGTGAGGGGCCGCGCGCAAGTCGCAGGCGTTCGCAGCTATTTTGGTCCGGTTGGAGGGAGCCGCCGGGTGGCCGCTGATAGGCTGGAGCGAGCACGGCGCTGCCGCAGGAGAGGCCGTGCCGGCCCCCGCCCTCGGCCCGCACCCAGTTGCTCGGCACCCTGTGGCCCTGGGGAGGTGGGCTCAGGGGCCGGCCGGCCAGAGGCGCGGCGGTCCGCGGCGGGGCTGCTGCAGTTGGTCGGCCTCCCGCCCGGACCGCGTCATCCTCACCCCCACCGAATGCTGACGGGGCTCCTCGCTGCACCGCCCGGGCAGCGCACTCGTACTGGGAGTTCGGAGCTGCATGGTGGGGGCTCGGCGGCAGACGGCCGGGGCTGTTTGGAGCCAGAGGACCGAGAATGGGCACTGATGCCTGCCCTGCCTGCCCCGTCCCTTGCTCGTTTCCTTGCCCCTCCTGGTCTCTACCTAGGATTTTAAATAATAGTTTCCTTAATGGGGGTTGCGGGGGCGGGAAACAGTGGAAGGAAAGACCAAGTGCGAGGAGCGTGGGGGAATGACAACCTGGGACAAGATCGAGGCCCGTAGGAAGGATTGAGGTGAACTCACAGAACCGATAGCACAACCCGTTCATTCACGGAGCTACAGCGGTGGTTTCTCACTCTTTCAGCCCTGCGTCTCCTCTTGCCTCTCCCCTGTCCCCTGCACCCAGAGAATTATGGCGGGGGAGGGGGAAAAGCCGCTTGCTCTGTGAGCTTCACCAGCCCCTCTCTTACTGGGACTTCCTGAGAAGACTAAAGTAGCAGCCTAGGGTAGCAGTTTACTGGAAAGGGAGTTCTTCCTCCTATTTCTGATTACAGAAGACCCTGGGGCATTTGACAGACTAGTGGAGGATAGGACCAAGTCAGCCTTTTCCAGTCCCGGAAAAAGACTGCCCTCTTTCTCTGCCTAGTAGGGGTGAGACGATCTGTGTCTAAGCCCTGGGAAGCAGGTCCAGTAGAATATGGCATGATTTAATATCCCTTCCTTGTAGGAGCTGCCTCCAGACTCCTCACTCCCCATCCCTTCTTTGTGTGATTTCTGACAAGCTCACTTGTTAAACCGTCATCACCTACACGTGGGCTGTTAACCTAAGAACTAGGAGGTCCAGGATTTCTCAGCTCTCTGGATTCCAGCACACTCATATCTCAGTAGTGCCTGTTGGCCAGTAAACCTGAACCTCCTTAAATATGCCATGGAATTCTTGAAGTCCTGGAAACAGTTCCTTTGTAGTAGGCAAGTTGGATTCCCTTTTCTTTACCAAGACCTTTCAATTTGCATTTGTGGTCACATAATAACATTAATAGTTAATATTTATTGAACCCTTACTCTTTGTGTACCACTGATAATCTTCCCAGCAACCCTATTATCCATTTTATATGGGTCAAATATTTTGCCTAGGACCACTAGTAAAGTGTTAGTGAATTTGAACCCTGGCAGACCTCAGATGTCAAAGAACTTGGATATGAAAATGATTTCCCAAAAGAATTCTCCCAGTGGGATGAGAACTCAGGTTTCATTCATCTACTTCATTAGTCATTTATTGGGATATTTATCTACTACGTGCTGTCCACAGTACTAAGAGAACTTAGATCTGTTCTTGTTCAATCTTTATTTACCTAGTGAAATAATTGCCACGCTTGTCTCCATTTTACAGATGAAGGCACTTAGCTCAGGCAGGCAAATAACTTACTCAAGTTCATACACCGAAAAAGTGACAGAGCCAGTCTTTCAGTCCAGTCTTCAAGCACTGAGTCCACTGTGTCTACTCTGCATAGAGTAATGAGTGGAGGCAAAGGGGAAGGGAAGACTATGAGAGTTCAGTACTCTATGGTCTTACAGACCCAGGAAATATAAACGTGGACTGACTAGGATATGTGGAGGATAACCAGAAACTTTCTGGTGAAAGGTTCTGCTGCTTGCCACAGTGGGCACCAACCGAACAGTGGTCTAGTACTTGAGGAGACCCCTGGCCAGGGTCTGGTTGTCACATTGGCATGTAGCTGTCCCTCGTCTGGGCTGGTTTCTTGCCCTAAACTTAAACCACATCTGTTCAGCTCCACGCTCAACAAATGAAAGCTGCTGCCCCCACCCTGTGGAGGTAGATGGGAGGGTGGGCTGACCAGGATCAGATCAGTACTTAGTAATGAAGTTGTCTCACAGTAAATATTTGTGACTGCTTTTGGTGAGGGTGAATATGCCCAAGCTTCATGAGATCTGCATGGGACTGCTTTGCCCTCTGTAGGCCAGCTGGGTGAGGAAAGCACCATCAAACCTAGGGACTGGGCTGCAGCGAGGCTGTGGGACCATCGTAGCACACAGTCCTTGTGAACTGAAAGTGGGGCTGCAGCTTCTCATCTTGGTAGCCCAGATACCATCTAGCAGTGGTCTGTTCCTTGATTTGGAGTGATGCCACCAAGGAATAAGGGAAGAAGGCAACTTAAGAGAAAGAGAAAGGAAAACGCTGGATTGAGTTTTTGTTTTTTTTTTTTTTTGAAACAAGAGTCTCGCTCTGTCACCTGGACTAGAGTGCCATGACATCAGCCTAGTTCACAGCAACCTCAAACTCCTGGGCTCAAGCAATACTCCTGCCTCAGCCACCTGAGTAGGTGGGACTACCGGCGCATACCACCACACTCAGCTAATTTTTTCTATTTTTATTAGAGACAGAGTCTCGCTCTTGCTCACACTGGTCTCGAACTCCTGACCTCAAGCTATCCTCCCACGTCAGCCTTCCAGAGTGCTAGGATTACAGGCATGAACCACCATGCCCAGCTGAGAATGTTTTCACTTGCAGTTTCACACAGAGAGACTGTTGTGATAAAGCCAGAGTGAGCTAAAGAAGCCAGCAGTGATTAGGCAAGGCATGTGTCAGGAGTTTGGTATTATAGAATGGGCCCTGCCCTAAGATTGGAATACCTGAATTCCATTCCACTTTCTGTTACTGATTAGACAGGTGACAAATCTTAAAATAGCTCTAAACCTTGGTTTCTTCTTTTATAAAATCAAGGACATGGACCAGAAACTTTCTTACAACTCTCTTAGTCCATGATTCCTACCACTTCTCAGATGTGTAGCTCTGTGTAGAAGGTTGATCTTTTGGGATTGTAGCCA
The DNA here is from genome assembly GCA_963575035.1 of Avahi laniger. Classification (NCBI taxonomy): domain Eukaryota; kingdom Metazoa; phylum Chordata; class Mammalia; order Primates; family Indriidae; genus Avahi; species Avahi laniger. Next base: position 49,172 of record CAUYSK010029037.1, on the reverse strand, counting down.
AGTCTTGGAAATGGGCCACAAAGTTGAGGAGAGGATGCTTCCCTCGTTTAATCTAGAGATCCACTGTGCCAGAGCAGAGCAGATCAGACTATGTTTTCCCAGCAACTAAAAAGGCTCATAGATCACAGAATGTTAGAGCTAAAAAGACCTTGGAGATTATCCGGATTTAACCTCTCATTTTACAGATATCACTAATGAAGCTCAGACAGGCACAGTGACTTATGAAAAGCCATGTGACTAATTAGTATCAGAGTCTGTCCTTTCTGAGTTCAGTCCTTCAGTCAAGATGACAATGTATACCTAATTGGCATTTAAACCTGAGGTTTGAAGATAGTTCCAAATACCTGTCCTCTGTGGTCTTGTAAGTGCTACTATACTTTGCTAGATTGGGATAAAGATGGGTCTTCAATAGAGCCTGTCTGCCATTTCTGAGTGACTCTGAGCCCCTAATAGAAAGTGACAGAAATGGTAATCTAGAGAACTCAGGACTGCCTCACCCTGCCAGGATTATTGGGCTCCTGATAAAGACCAGGGCTAGACCATTCCCCAACCTGACATGCATCCCTGAGGCATTATCCTGAGCAGCCACTAGATGTCCATAATGCCTCGCAGGGTGTGCCGGGAATGAGCAGTCCTGGAGGGTACCATTTTGCCTCCAGTAGGCTTTTGGGCCCCTTTAAGGTAGGTCTGTCAGTGGCAGGAACAGAACAAGCACAAAGACAAAAAAGGAATTTGAGAAACAAGAAAGAAAAAAATAGTATGGAATTTTATGGAATTGGCACAAAGGGAAGGAAACATCAGCTGACTGGTAAACTAGTAATGACAAAACAATAGTAGAAATCATCTGCATGGAAATGGTCACCTCCTTCTTCCCAAGGTAATGAACACCTTTTGTGTGTATATGTGTGTGTGTGTATCTCTCTCACCTCCACCCACATGTGCAGATACCTCTCAGGGTCAACTAGTCCTGGACTTTCTGTTTAATAGATAAAGTCAGAATTGCAAAAGGAAGGTTATTTTTCTTGCCTGTGGTCCCATAGTGAGGCTGGCTGTACCAATACTACCCACAGTCATGAAGAGAATGGATTTTATTCCTCAAGCCCACTGATTCAGGGCAAGACAGCTTTTCTAGAGTTACTCACTCTTCTGAGTGTCCTCAGACTCCATTGTTCTTTTCCCCCAAGGGCTCACCTCTTTACAGAAATCAGAAGAGAGTGGACCAAAAAAAAAAAACCCCTCTCCCTCAAGAGCAATTTTTAAAAACCTAGACTAAGAAAAAATATGATGCTTAATATGAATAGCAAAGAACTATAACATGGAAGAACCTTTCCCTCTCTTCTGAGGTTAATTTTGGGGCTTAGTTTCTTTGAGGACTGCAGGCTTGATTGCTAGAAAAAACCTCCCAACTACCCCACTGCTGCCTCTTTTGGAATAGTTAGTTTGGTACCCTTTCTAGCCACAATCACCTACATGTTTAAACACACCAGAGAGGTCCAGCCAGGAGCCTTGAAAACCACTCGCCCATTCCAGGCCCTAGTGGTTTATCCTCTCTAATTGCCTGTGTATAGCAGTAATAATAATGATTTTAATAGCAACCTTTACTGAAGTATTGATAGGTATTTGGCACTGGGTTACGTTACACATATTTAATCCTCACAACAGTTCTGTGAAGTGAGTACCATTAGATTTCCCCATTTTGCAGATGAATTTAAGAAGCTTTTTCAGCATCACAGAACTAATGAGTGACTGAATTGGTTTCTTGAGGCTGCCATAACAAATGACCACATAGTTGCTGATTTAAAACACAGAAATTTATTCTTTCATGGTTCTAGAGGTTGAAAGCTCAGAATGTGGCAAAGCTGTGCTCGCTCCATAGGCCTTCAGAGAAAATCATTCCTTACCTCTCGCCCCTTCTAATTCCTGGTGGCTGTCGGCATTCCTTGATTTGTAGCTGTGTCACTTCAGTCTTTGCCTCCATGGTCACATTGCCACCTCCTCTCTGTCTGCCTCTCTCCTTTTAATGACTTATGAGGACACTTGTCATTGGATTTAGGGCCCAACTGGATAATCCAGAATGATCTCCTCATCTCAAGATCCTTAGTTATGTCTGCAAAGACACTTTTTCCAAATAGAGTAACAGTCACAGGTTCTGGAGATAAGGGCATGCACCTGTCTCTCAGGGGCTCAGTCAAGCCTCTGCATTGATAGAGCCAGCTTTTACTCTCCATCCAGAGCCCAATGCTGTGATGTGCCATTTAAGAGAGAGGGTACATCTGACAACCAGCAGGTGACTCTTCCACACACCTGTGCTTGTGAGGGGCTGAGGAGCCACACATGAGCTGTACAACCATGGAGTCTTCCCACTGGGAAGGGAGAGAGTCTGTCAATCAGGAAACATCAGATGAGCTGAGGGAAGGGTGCAGGCCAATAAGGACAAACCACTCCAAGAGAAATCTGCCTCCTTTTATTTTCTTTCTGTTTTTTTCAAATTCCATTTCTTAATGATTTTCTCTTTCTTTACGTAGTCTCTAGATTTTATCCCATAGATCTTGGAACATTAAGCATTTACACCAGCAACACTAAAAGTACCTCATTGGCATTGCTACAAAATTTGGCTCCACTGTCCTAGAGACGTTGATCTTCGTGTTCATTGGAGATTAAAGGGGAGCTGGCAGGTATAGATGTGGAACTGAGAATTATGAATAAAATAACTTTTCAGGTATCTTAAACATAAATTTCATTGTTAATCATGCCTGTAATTACTATTAGCCTTTTCACAAAAACACACACAATGTGTGTTTAAATTTATTCATATTTTGATTGAGGGAAGCCCAAACGTTTTTTCCCCCAAATTGACTTCTACAAAATTTGTTACATGAGTGTGTGTGTGTGTGTGTGTGTGTGTGTTTGTTTATGCTAGTGGGCATTACAGCATAGTGGTGGGTATGAAGTATCTCTGTAGTCAGACAAACCTGGGTTCAAATCCCAGTTCAGCCTCTTGCATACTGTATATATGTAAGTTAGTTCTTGAAGCCTCAGATTCATCATGTGTAAAGTGGAATTAATAACTGTGCTTATTTCGTGGTGGTGTTGGACCAGAAGCAAGTAAGGGAAATCACACTGAATCTCAGCAAACAGTAGTAGTGGTAGCACCTATCATTTTCTAAGATAGAAACTAGTGTCGAAAGGCACGATTTCATTCAAAGTCAGTTATTGAGAGAATCCTTTTTCTTTGTTTTTCCCCTCCTAGATTCATCTGCTATTTATATTATGCCTAATTTAGAACTTTTAATTCTTTATTCAAGGTATAAGTAGTTTTTGTTTGTTTTTAGCAGTTAATTTTTTTTATGATTTTAGACAGACAAGCAGGTCAAAAAGAATACCGAGTTCCCATATACCCTTATGTGACCATAGAACATTTATTCAAAACTAAGAAATCTATTCAAGACATAGGTTTTTACTCTTGCCCTCTACAGTCTCTTTTCCATAGCAACCAACGTGATCTTTGTCACATTAGATCAGATTATGTTATTGATTTACTTAAAATACTCCAGTGTCTTCCCCTGATAATTTGAATAATAACCAAATTGCCTACCATGGCCCACAGGCCCTGAGCCTTCATCCCTTGCCTGCATCTCTGCCCTCATATTTTATCGCATTCCTCTTCATACCCTGCACTTCAGCCTCACTGGTCATCTTTCTTCTCCTGGAATACTCTTAAGCTGGTCTCCCCATCAAGGCCTTTGCTTTCTGCTCTACCTAGAGCGTTCTCCCCCACATCTTCAAGGGGCTGGCTGCTGCTGGAGCAGCTCTCCTCAAAGAGACTTTCCTTGACTACCCTGTCTAATGTAGCCCCACCAATCATCGTCAGATCACCCAGTTTTATTATTTTATTTACCATTATCTTGTTTATGTGTTTGTTTGCTTTGTTGCATATCCCCATGAAGGCAGAGGCCCTTTCCATCTTGTCTCCAATACCTAGATCATAGTAGTGAATTATTTATTTCAGAAGGTTAAGGACTGTTTGTGATGTCCCACGTGGGTAAGAGCGCAGGCCTCCCTGATGGTCTATCAATAGCCTTAGCCCCACCCCCACTCTACTTATATTCTTTGAAAAGGTAGGTGAAAAATTACCAACCTTATTTTTTTTATACTGGAAAACTTCAGGAGGATCCTGATGACCTTAAGATTTAGCCAGTCCTCAACTTTTAGAATTCTAGCCCCTTGCTGACAAATTTATCGATGAGAGTTTTAGGGAGATATTACAAAGACTCACAGGTTCTTGGCAGTTTTGAATATGTGAAGAGTGAGCATAGATACACAAATATACATATCTGGGCTCGAGTATGCATATGCCTGTCATTTTCAAATTTGCTAAAGTGCATTTTCTCCAAAGGGAGTAGGGGCTGTTCCTGAAATAGGGAACACCAGGACAGTAAGATCAAATGCTTTGAAAGTGGCTGTGCCAACGCTTTTTGCTAATTAAAGAATGTTAGGACAATCACCACCAGCAGCAGTAAAGGGCGCCCCATTACCTCGCTTTATGGAGAGCTGGGTAAATTTAAAGGCAGCTATAAATATCCCACTGAGTGCCTGAGCTGTAGCACAGTCAGCGGACACCCGGCAGGGCAGGCAGAGGAGTCCAGAGCTTCTGTCCCCTTCTGTCCAGGGTCCTCATCTCTGTTAGCTGTCAGACCCCAAATTTTGTTTGACTAAAGAACAAACAATTCCATCAACAAACTCTTAATGTAAAACACTCAGGGGGAAGCAGAGCAAACAGCTGTATGGTGAGTCTGACTGGGAGCCCAGGCCACCTGAGTCCTTCTCCAGATTTGTCATTAGCTTGCTTTTCCTTTTGCCTTGAGGGAAGATGTTTCTTCATGTTGTGACCCCATTTCCTTCAGCCATGGATGTGTCACAGAAATTATTTAAAAAAAAAAAAGTCACATGGTTTAAGGCCATTCTCCTGGGAATGTCCTAGGGTCCTTTACTGAGCAACTCTGTGCTCCAGAGAGAAACTTAGCATTTAGAAAGTGTGAACAAAATGGGAACATACTTTTTATATTTATCCTATGGAATTTCTGACTAAATTTAAGACACGTACTCAGGTTGGAGCTTTCTCCATGTTGTTAATCTATTCAATTTGGCTTGAAACCTGTTGAGTCCTTTTCTGTGGTCTCTTCTTGCATCTCTTCCAGGGCCTCCAGGCCACTCTAATCCCCTTGATCTTTAGAACAGTGCCGTGTTGGCACTGCCTTCTCTGTGCCAGCTTTCTTCATCTGTTGTTAAGTTTCTTTGTGCATCAGCGTCTGTGGCTATCAAGCTGCCTTGCACAATTTGCTAATTGTTTTCAATATATGCTTTCAGTATTTATGGCTGGGGTCTTCCCACTTCCGGTTGGTATGACCTCTGTCCATCATCCAGTACTGGCCTAGTAACATGAGTTCCTCAGTGTGTTCATTTGTCTCATCTAAGGGGTTTCAGAGGGAGAATTAAAGGACCCAAAATGGAAATGTGGGCTTGAATTTTGTCTCTTAGTTGCTGGTGTGACCATTCTCACCCCACTATATCCCATCCTTGAGCAAAAGGATAAACACTTTACTTTAGAGGTAGAGGGGAGTACAGCTTTGGGAACACCAGGGCACCAGCCTGAAGCCCACACCACTGGCTTCCATGAGTCACCAAATGACCAATGGGTAAGTTGACTGACACACCAGTTTCCTGGATACTGCATTCCTTTTCATTATGGTATCAGTTTTCTCAGGAGTTAGATGTACCTGCCTCCAGCCTGCTCCTGGTCCATGTTTTTATACACAGCTCTATTACAAATGCTTCCAATGGGAAATCACCTTTGTATCTAAAGGAACTGCGGGTAGGTGAGCATGAACTAAAGGAGCTAGGGCCCTCAGCTCCTCTGTCAGATTTAGAGAGGATTAGAATGTCCCCAATTTGTTCGTTGGTAAGTTCTGTTCATGTACATATTCTCTTGCTTTTACTTTCTGTCTCTCTCATACACGATTCTGAATTTGGCCAGAACTAATAGGTAGATTTGTAGATTTGTGTATTTCTTTTTAACCATGGGTGACAGGACTACCTTGAACCTTATTTTCCTTTACCCCAAAATACACCCTCCGGCCATGAATCGCCATCTTTCAATTTTTGCTTCACTGTCAGCCAAGAATGCTAAGCAGGCTGCTCTAGGGAACCTTTTATCTTGGTCTACTTAAACTATTTCTCTGAAGGACAGAAGACTGAAATGGCTCTGCTTCTTATCGGGACCCCTATAGCCCCAGACCTTGTAGGACTACCAGCTGGGGGTCTGGGGTCTCCTACCATGATGCCTGGACACTGATAGCCTGGCTAGAAGAACCATCATTCTGTATCACTTTCTTGGTGACTGTGGCCAGTTTGTGTGGCAGCCCAGTGAAGCTGCTTAATTTGTATTCAGGGCACAAACCCTGAATAAAACCTGTGAGGAGCCCTGCCAGCCAATAACTCTGAAAGGATTCTTTGTGTAAGTGAGCAGTGTCTGAGCTGAATCGGGCTTCCCTCCCTCCCCCCAAAATGGCCTCTCCGCCCCAGCAACTTGGTGGTGCTTTGGCGCTGGCACAGAGCCCTTGGGGATGCCTCCCCAAGAGGAGACCATCTTGGGATCCCAGACACACAGAGCAACGTAGGCTCCGTCCTTCCTACCCTGGCTTCTGGCAGTCTGCCTCCAAATGCCAGTCAGTGGGATCCATTCAAGTCTGTCTGCATGTGAGAGAGATAGTAAGTGAAAAAAAGAGAATATGAACCTGAACAGAGCAACCAACAAATTGGAAACATTATCATTCTTCCCAGACGCCTGAGAAGGACGTAGCCTGTGCTCAACACTCTGCTGCTGCTCATCCTGCCAGACTGGTCCTTCTCTTTCCCCGCGCAGGTCCTGTGTTGACCTGACCCATGAGTTCGTAACCAATAAAAGCCATCTTTTGCTCCTGTTGTCTGAAAAGGGACAGAAATTAGACCCTTAGCTCCTGAACATCTGGCAGCTTAAGGGTAAAATTCCTCATCAAATTGAGACCAAGAGGTGTTCCTGCCCTGATAGCAAGGCAGGCATATCCCAGGCAGGTCAGCACCGCCAGCACCAACCCTGCCCCATTTTAAATGCCTCCTAAGGACTTTTCTCCTGCCAGCTGCTGTCTGAGTCTGTCTCTTTTAAAATGTTATTTGTTATTAATGAGTTTTCTAAACACATAACCTTGACTCACTTGCTGGGGTGAACAAGACCATTCTCATTAAGTACTGTTTTCTCTAGGGGGGAAAAGAATTAAGTGGGTGTTGAAGAATTTTCTAAGGTCTCACACTCACTTGTGAGCCTAGAGGACAGTAGCACTGGCAAATGAGTGGAGAATTGGTCTCAGTTTTTGGTCCCCTGAACATCTGCATCTCAGAGGTGACACCAGTTCTCCCTGCCCCCTCCTATTTCAGTGATGCTGGTTTGTGCATGCTGCCTTCCCCTTTGCCAGGGTAAAAGCCTCCTTGTATCTCATTTGCCCTAATTATTCTGAATATATTGATCAAGGGGCCTGACGATAGGCCCCTATCATATGACAAGCATATTTAGTTGCCCATATTTTGTCCATCATAAATAATATACATTGCAATAAACATTGCAATGCCTTTTAAAGAGTGTCTATTAAATAGGACAATGTAATTAATTTTTTCCCCATTTTATTTTTGAAGTTTCTAGGAGAAGGATAGTGCAGAGGGAAGGGCTGCGGGCCTGAGAGAACCTGGGTCTGGAGACAAAAGCTAGTAGAGTGGGGTTTCCTGCACTCATCTGCATTCACCTTCTCCTGAGGAGCATTTATTCCCCAAAAGGAACAAAGATGTGGCCCCCAGACTCATTGTTTCACATTTGGGTAGCTGGAGGAGAAGAAAACCCCAAGGAAATGTTTCCATTAAGTTGAAAGAAAGAAAGACGTTTTTCCAGCCCACCTCCTATGTCGAGTGCCCCGTTGCCACACTCAGGCCAGTGGTACTTGTGGTGTGTGTCTTACCACTTCTCCACTCAGTGCGGTCAAGGAGCTTTGCAGCCCTGACATGTACCGCAGAAAGATTTATTCAGGCCAAGTCCACCAAGGGACAGACACGCTCCTAAAGAATCAGGCTTTGTAGACAAATGCAGTCCTGCCTGATTCCCAGAGACCTTTCTCCCCTAGGATAGGTCAGGTGAGCAGAAAATGTGAAATCAGTGACTCGAAAACTGGTTACCCCAGAATGTTCTGCATGGGCCCCATGCACGTACAACACACTTATTTCTAAAATCCTTCTTTGTTCTTACCTTGCTGAAATCATTCATTGTTTTTGCATCAAAGAAGATAATAAAAAGGAGCTTGTCTTCCCTTTCTCCACCTTTCCCCACGTTTTATCCCTCCTCTCATTCCTGTTCCAAAGCAGTTAGAGAGAACCTTCAAGAAGGGACTTGTTGAGATGGCTTTGTTCTCGTCCTCGGAGGTATAACAGCCTTTTCCCATTGGTCTTTTATTTTTCCAGATAGCTCATGGAGTGGAAGCAGTATACTGTATCTGTTTCTCTATTGATGGATCTCATTCTGGTGTTGTGTGCATTTGTCTCTGAGGCCTGCTGATGCCATTTTAGTTTCTAAAATCCTTATTTTTGCAAATCCATTTGTGTCCTGGGTTTAGCTCCCGATTACAGGATTAGCAGAGATTATAGGGTTTGTCTGCTGTCTTCTCCAAGCTTCCTATCAGATTTATGGCTATGAACTGAGAAATTTGCACGTTGATAGCATGGAAACTAGAGGCAGATATGGGTCGATGGGGGGAAAAAAAGAGCTCTTACAAAGAATCAGAGTGGCATCAGCCCTGATCTTTGGATCAGAACCAGTTGAGAACATGAAAACGTTGACTTCTTGTCTGTCTCTTGACTTTACAGCTCTGCTGAGCTGCCTGTTCCCTCTTTTCTAGACTAACTTTCCATGGCCCCTGACTCTGCCTCCTCCCCATCTGGTCGCTGCACCCAAATGGAGCTATAAGCCAGTGCTCCAGCCCTCTGGGTGGCATCCTTTGCTAAGAGCTCTCTTTCCTGTTGTCAGCAGTCCCTATGGCCTCTGTCCTGTCAGTTCTCATTAGACAACTCTTCTCTACATTAAGGAGCCTGAGAGGCTGAAAACAGGACAGAGATGGACTTGGGGCACAGAGCAACCCCTGCCACTCCTACCCTGTGACACAGAAATATTAGGGGATCCAGCTACCTGGATTTGTTATGGAGGTTGAAGAAGACATGTAACTGTAGTAAAGACTCATGGGTCACTTTAGGCTATGGGTGTTTTATGCTGCAAGTTTAACAGAACATGCAAGCAGTTTAAATAATCAGGAGATTTATCATCTCACATAAAAAGTCAGTCCCAAAGTAGGACACCCCCAGGGTGGGTTGGTTTAACTGAGAGCTGGCCCCAGGTCAGAATCAGGCACCTTAGTTCTTTCCATCTTTCTATTCTGCCATTCATTCCCTATGCCCACAAGTGCCTTCCTTGGCTGCAAGATGGTTGCCATAGCTCGACACATTACATACTCACACACCAATCTCCAGAGTCAGTAGGAACATAATTTCTTATTTTGTGCCTTTTTAAAAGCAAAAAAAATCCTTCCCTATGAGCCTCTCAGCTGACTTCCTTTTACATCTTACTATCCAGATCTGGAGGATATGTGCCCACTCCTAAGCTGACATGTGAGACCAGTAAAGGGAACTCTCCTCCCCCACCCGAGTGATTGGCTGAGACCAGGGATTTGTAGGGTCCATGAATTTGAGTAGGAAAAAAAAATTACATCTTTATTTTTATTAACCTCTAACTGAAATTTAGCATTTCCTTTGAATATGAACGTATGGAACAAATCAGAGTAAAACTAGTATATCTATGACTTTACCACCAATAGAAACCAAAAGTATTTTCACATCACATTACATTAATTACAGGAATTTCAAAATATTGTTTAATGTTATCACTGCTTTGAAAGTGTAGTAGCGTTTAGACCTGCTGCTAGATCTCGTTTAGTGTGTTAGTAAAGAAACATGTGTTTATTATATCCTGATTTTGATGGGTTTTAAAAAATATTTCAAGAACTGTTTTGCTATAATTGGTTTCCTTTGCAATCCTAAGTATTTTATTTCATGTATTTAAAAATATTCTATGAAGGGGTCCATAGGCTTCCCTCAATTGTCAGAGGGGTCCATGGCACAAAAAATAACTTAATCCAGTTAGCATTTTCCTGAGTCACATTCAAGAAAAAACAATGTGGACCTGCCAGCAGGGAGCGGGGGAAATGGCTGTTGATTGGGCAACCCGTGGCCCTTTCCACGGTGAATGCCCATAGACTCAGACAGCCTAAGTGCCACCAAGTGGTCCCTTCCCTGCTATTGCCCAGCTCCATTTCATTTACAGCAGTATCTTCTAAACTTCTGATACGTTTGTACCAACTGTGTGCTTTTGCCAAATCCAGGTATACCTATACAATATTACTATATTTCCTTAATATTTTTCTTTAAATCACTCTGTTCTTTCTGAAACAATTGTTTTTAACTGAAGCTTCCTTAAATGAAAAAGTGTCACTAACCATAGATGAAAGGAAACCTTCAAAATAAACACATAGACTACACATAGTATTACTGAATCCTGGTTAAATCCTATTTGCCTGCAGGGCTCTACCCCTCTTGCATTAAAGAGGTGCTAAAGACAGATGCTGCAAACTGAGACTTTCTCTTTTACATAATCAGTTGAGAAATAACTGAAAAGGGAATAAGTTTATGGTTTTCATTTTGTGCCCTCTCATTGGCCCACCTAAAATAATTCAGTCACTGGGAAAAAGCAGGTTTAAGATAGACTCTTTGTTTTACAGATTAGTGATCCCGCCTACAAAGTAAATGAGGTTAGACTTATTTTTTATAAACATGCATCATCTCTTAACCATTATTTCCTTCATTTTTTAAGAGCTCATAAGCCATGTTTCAACAAATGGTTCTGGAATTTGGTCTGGGACAAACTGCACACTTTCTTATCTGTGGTTTGTGGAATTCGCCATCTTTCCTTTTGCTTCTTTCTTTTTTCGCCTCTGTAAAGCTCAAACCAGCATTTGCCTGTCTTCGTCCTAACAGCTTCTCTTCTGTTCTCTGTGATCCCAAAAAGCACACAGACTGTAATCCAGCAGCTATTGGTTACTTGATTAGCTTGGTCTTATACTACAGGACTTTAAGGGGGAAGACATCAGTCTTGGAATCCTGTAGCAGAAGAGGCGGCCCTTCTTGGCACAACCTCAGAGCTCAAAAAGAGGCAAATTAGATGAGCAGAGGCCCTAAACGTCAGACAACAGAGGGCTGCACCAAGCAGTTTCGGCCCTGGTGCCAGCAGGACGGGAACATGTGTATGTGGATGGAACTGAGTGAGCATGCAACTTCAAGGTGCAGAGCCAAGGATCAGAATCAGGTATTTGAGAGCTGGAAGGAAGCGCAGAGATCTAATCCCATTCCCCATCTAGACTTGAAGAAACACAAACCCAGAGAAGTTAAACGGCTTACCTTAAAGTCACATGGGCATAAAGAAGTGACAGAGCTAACATCTGCCCTGAGCTGTTTCCACTTACTATATTAAGTCACTCTCAGGGGAAAATACAATATGTCTTTCTGCCCAGAGTGTTAACATCAGTCTGGAGTCCCTCCCTGCCTTCTTCTGTGCTCTTTTCCTCTTCCTTCCTCACTGGTCATTGTTCTACCCCTTCTTCCTTGTTGTCATTCTTCTCACTTTTACTCTCACCAAAGCCCATGAGGACTAGAGCAGCACAACATCTCAAGTACCTTGTCCTTGCCTGTGGCTCTGCTCCTGCAGAGCCTTCTTCTCTTCTTCCTTGAGCCATAGGGCCCGGCATTGAAACCGTAGGAGAGGATGTTCTTTTTGGTGACAGTAAACTTTTGTGTCCCTTTGACTTCTCTTTCTGCATTGCTGTTGCTTGTGGGCACCCTTTCTGATAAGGACAGATTAGAAGGAAAACAGTGCCCGACAGGGGCTTGGGGAAGGACCTCTTCCTTCTCCCCCGTCTTTCCTCCTCTTCTAAACATTCTCCTGTCATCAAGTACAGTGGGGTCCAAGGTCTGCATTTCCCTTCTTCGTGGTTCTTATCTGGACCGCAGAGAATGTAACAAGCAGAAGCTCTGGAGGGCCATGAGACCACAACTGCATTTTCCAGGCCCTAAATGAGAACTGGCAGCAAATTTTTTTTTTTAATTCAGGAAACCCTGTTAAGAAAGACAGTCTGGCACTTGCTGACTATGCTTTGCGGAATTTCTCCTTGAGCTCTGTTAGCTGTGTGCATGTTTACGTGTTGCGTGTGCCTTGTGGGCATTCATGAGTACGTTTGTGAGTGTGTATTACAATGCCAGAGCAGGCCTCATGCTTGATGCCTCGACTGAGCTGCTTTTCTTAATGGTTTGAAACGACAAATGTTATTGTCTTTGAGTTAAATGGTTCAGTTAGCACTGATTGGAAAGAGTGGGATGAACTGTGGAAACACACAGCCTGCTTGGTAACAGCCTTGGGAATAGAGGAAGGGAAGGAAGGTGTTGCCCCTGAAAACAGCTTCTCAGTGGCCACCTGGCCAGCTGCATGGCTGGGGAGAGCACTGCCAGGGCCAGTTTTTGTTTTGGAGGGCAAGAGAGCAAAAAGGTATTAGGAAAAGGGTCCACATCGGGTTCTTAAGTGATGCGGGATGTCCGTATATCATCCCTGCTGCTGTAAGAAATCTTCAATTCTCCAGATAAATATCCATCCCTCCCCTGTGTGCCTTCTCTACCCCACTGGCTCAGCGCAGTGCACTTTCAGGTAGTAGAGAGATTACGCTCCCTCTGGTTAACAGCTCCTTCCAACCGTTCACATGGGTTTTTATCCATCTTTCCGTCTGCTAAAGAGCAGGACCTTCAGGTTAACAGCATTGCAGAGCCTTTCAGAGCTTCATCTAAGCAGCCTTGGATACTTTGGCCCTGTACTCATCTCAGGAGGTGGAAGTGGGGCCAGAGCCCTTCCCCTTCAAGTTCTGCTTCCCTAGTCCTGCCTTGTCACCCCTCTTTCTTTGCTACTCTTGTAGGAGCAAAGCCTGCAGGATTTTTCAACCCGCACAGTGTTCTCTCTTCCCTTTCCCTCCAGGCCTGAGTTTTACTGTAGAGGGCTCCATGATTGATACATCACTCTGTCGAGTCCACCAGAAGGTTTCCTCTATTCTGGATAAAAGAAACAAGTCCTGCTCCTCCATGTTATCTCCCAGCTTCCTTCTTCCTGACCCCTCCTCTCTTAACTGCTCATTTCCCCATGCTGCCCCCACTCCACCCCGGGCCTCCAAGGCCTCCCGGCAAGGACAGTCTCCTTTTTAGGTGCCATCCTGACACAGTGCCCACCAGTTCCCATCGTCCTTCCCTTGCTCTCAGGTCCACCATGATTCTAAGGACATTCAGCTCCCCAAGCACCACCTCTTTTTGATTAGACCAGAAGACTTGAGGAGCTTCAAGTCTAGAGACGTGTCATTGCAGCAAGATGCCAAGATAGGGTTAGCAGCATGGACTTTGGACTCAGAGACCTACTTCTGAATTCTGGCCCTTTCACTTACTACTAGCTGCATGGCCCTAGACATAAAGCACTTAACTCTTTTAACCTTCAGTTTCCTCATCCATAAAATGGGGATGATAACAATAAGTAGAATTATAGGGGGAGAATTTGCCAGAGAACCACAGTGTGCAGAATCTCTGGGGCAATGTGAAGGTGAATGAGACTCTGAGCTGATAGCTTAGGATCACATGAAGCTGGGCTGAATCTGGCGGGGCTGGGGTGAACACACACAAAGGAAGGGTTTCCCAGAGAACACTGCATTCTGAATCACAAACAGTTGACCTTAGTGACAGGCTCTATCCTAGGCAGGTGGCCCCAGGGACCTCATGATTGCTTCCTCCAGTGCTCATAAGCAGGCTGAGCCAGGGTATGTGTAAAGGAGGCCAGGTTGAGGCATGGAACACTCAGTATACCCAGGTCTCCCTTTTCTTTTCCACCTTCCTCTTTTTTGCACGTGGAAGTTTTTTCTGTTTGAATGCCCCTATGGAGACAAAGAATTTTTGCAAAAGCCACTGGTTTCTGGCACTCTTTACTCCATTTTTGTATCATTTGTAAACAAATTGAGTCAGTGTGATCCAACAGGTCTTGAAGAAAAAAGTATAGTAAGAATCCCCTACCTCATTGTTTTTCTCCATACCCCTCTTTCCCACATAACCCACGCTAACAGCATCAACTCTGATACCAAGAAAAGGAAACCTCTGCTGGTTTTACCTTCACTGATTTGAACAATTCAGTTACCACACTATGGCAAGGAGTTCATTACTGCTGATCCATCTAGAAAGAGGGCATTATTGCCGTGTAAAATCTGGGGAGCTGGACCCCAAATAAGTCGGCACGTGTTCCTGAGATTCCCAGCAGCTTTGCCATTGGAGCAGTTAATGAGAAAAGCTCACTTTAGCCTCAAGTTTCTGGCTGATTTTTGGTCCTCCCTCTCATAATTTTCCCCTGGTCTTTGGGTCCAAATCCCTCTTCCATTTATCTTGTCACCTGCAAATCCACTTTCTGAGTGTTCTGCCAAGATCCTTCTCTGTGTTCCCACAGCCATCTACCTGTGGCCCAGCCAGTCTTCTCCAGAGAGTTTCTGTACTTATCTCAGAGAATCGTTGGTCCAAGAAGATAGGCAGAGCTGCCGGGATGAGGGGCTCTGGGAGGCAACACCATTTCCTAGATATTTCTGAGCTCTTTTCTACCTTGTCTCCATTTTGAGTGTAGACTGCACCAGTTCCATCCCTGGGTCCATGTAAATGGCAGTAGCTGCACTTGTGTGAAAGCCTCAGGGCCAGTAAATATGAAGGAGCTGGGTGAGCGTTCCCAGAGGGTAGAGTTCAGGCCTGCTCCTTCCCAGGTTCTGCCCACGTGATCTGCCTCCGGGGCCTCCCACAGGTTCCCAGCATAGGGATCTTCCTTCTCAGCAGTGCTTACCAGATCCTTACACTCCAAGATGGGACATCTTGGAGCCCCCTCCTGCAAGTCTGTTTCTGCCCCTGGGCCCACCTTTTCCAAGACTCAGGCAGAGGTCCAGAAAGACATTTGAGATGAACAAGACTATTTTCTGTTAGAACAGAAAATCAGGCTTCAAAATTTCTTACAAATATGGAGAGAGATGGGCTGCAACTTACAATGTGAAATGTAATTTACCAGTTGTAACAAATACCAAGTCCTGTGTTTAAGTTCAAAAGTCAGCTACACAATTACAAGATGAAGGTGACCTAGCTTGATGGCAATTTATTTGAAAATTACCCCAGGGGGTTTTGTTTACTACAAGCTGTGCGCTAACAACAGTGGGAAGTGACTGATAAAAATTGCATTAATAGAGAAATAGTATAGATCGAAGGAGGTAATTATTCTGCACTGCCTAAACAGCATCTAGAATATTGTCTCCAGTTCTAAGCACTGTGTTTTTAGAGGGTTCCTGTTAAATGGAGGGACATTCCTAGGAAGGGATCTGGGTGGTGTGGAATATGGGATTCAGGTCTAGTGAGTAATGGAAATCACTAGCAATGGAAAGAAAAGACAGAGCAAACATTAATAACACCAATGGCTGTTTTGTGGAAGCAGGCAGGGAACGAACACTTTTCGTGTACTTGCTGTTGCTAAGCACTGTCCCCATGTCATTTAACGGATCTTTTCTCATTTTGTCCTCAAGGCAGCCCTCTGAGCTAAGTGATATTTGGGTTCAGAGAACTTTCCAAAAGTCACCCACTGATAAGTAAGAAAAGAGGATCAGATTTTTTCTAAACTGCTTCAGAATACAAAGCTTAGACCATTAGGAAGAAGTTCCGGTTAGAGGGTTTTCACTTGAAAGAGGACTTTCCTAACAGCTAAATGGGCTCTTCTTGAAGTAAATGAAGTTGATAGAAGCTGATATCAGAGTTGTGAGGAGGGAGATGACAATGACCTTTGGTTCAGGTAGGGTACATCAGGCACAGGGGAGCTGCCAGCGGTCCATTCCTTTTGCTCGGGCTTACAGATCACAGGCCATTATGTCCAGGTTGAGCCTAACGCCCCTATTTGCTCATCTCAGCTGTTTGAACAAGCTCCCATCCTGGCAGCTTGTCTGTCAAGGTTGGATCTGTCTCTCCTTCCCTTTTTGACTCCGCTTCATTGTCACAGTTTGTCTTCCTGCCCAGGAATGGGCATTTTGAAGAAGCTCTATCCTATCTCCTTTTCCCCATTGGTGCAGTCTCCTCTCAGCAGCATCCGCTGAGTGGGTGTAGCCATCCTGGCCCCAGACAGAACAAGCTGAGGATGTTGGTGAGGCCTGTATGTGTATCTGCATGCTCACACCGCAGCCTGATCGATGCCTGTCAGAGCTCAGCATCAGAGTGACAGCTGCGTGCCGAGCTGTTTGCTGAACACAACTCGTCCGTCAAGGGAAATCAGACGAAATTCATCTCCTTGTCCAAACGCTGGCCCGATGGGGTGTGTCTGGAATGCCAGTCTTATATCCCACCCTACTTTTGTGCCCTGAAAAACATTCCCCCTGGGATTTCAGTGTTACATTGATGGGTCCCCCGGGGCAGGGGAATTACAGTCATGAAAATTATGTGGAAAAGACCAATACCCAGCCCCTACTCTTTAGGAACTTCCAGTTTGGAGTTAGTGCCTACTGTATGGACAATGCAAGTCTAGAGCATACAGAATTGACACATGATTACCTTAACCTGATTGGTATAAAATAGAGCATAAATCAAATGAATTTAATAAAAAATTTTTCAAATATATATTTGAGTAGGGAGTAGCCAGCTTAAATAAGTGTGTTGTAGACAATTGGTGGGGAAGGGTCTCTTTATCAAGTCTCATTAGGGAGACAATTGTGGGGTTTTAAGGCTTTCAAAATTGACAAGGACAGGTTTTGGCAAAGGTTCTATGTTTGTAAACCATTTTGGTCTGCAAGAGGTTCTGTCACCCCATGTCTTGGCAGTAAGCCAGCTAGCTGCTTCTCTTTCCTCTCCCTAAAGCCTCTTTTATCCCCTACAAGCATGTACCTGAAATTTCAAGAAGCCCCTCTTCTAGCCTCAGCCACTCCAGCACCTCCATTTCCCAAGGCTGCTGGCACTTAAGTGAAGACCTGCCTCTTCCCACCTCTGTTAAAAGCTGTGCCAGCCAGTTCTCTCCCCTTTGCCTGCCCTTCAAGGTCTGAACGACTCTCAGGGTTCAAGGACAGCTGTTGCAGGAGGCCAGTCATTTTGGAGGGTAATATTTCCTCCCACTACCTAGAAGACTGTAGAACACAAAATTGTTCAAAAGACAGAGTGAAATGTCTGGGCAGTGAGGGAAAGAGGTCAACCCAGGAACAAGAGCATGGAATGTAGCAGCTGAGAGATGTGAGGTTTTTCCTGGGGTTGGGAACCTTGCAAAACCCCAAGCGGAGGATGGGGAACCTGGATGAATGGGAGACCGGGGAGAAGCCCTAGTTTCACAGTGGTTCCTTTTTCCGCTGGTCCTCAAAGGGCCTTTCAAACTACAGAAGGATTCTCTGGTGTTGCTTCCCCGGAGATTCGCTTGCTAGAATCAGCCCCTGCTTGGGCCTCCTTTCTCCATGTTGCCCTACTTCAGCAAACTGAGCTCTCCCCTACCCGAGGCCTGTGTGTGCAGCAGTCAAAGCTTTATTGCCCACACACTGGAGCTGCTCTGCAATAAAAGAAAATAAAACAAGGTAATGGGAATGGCTGGTGCAGGGGACGGGCCCCCAGAGAAGTGGGCCTGCTGCTGTCCGTCTTCCCAGCACCACTGATCACTATTAAGGTCACTGTCACTAAGTCATCTACGGTCTCCTGGGCGTCCTTTCTGGGGCCGAGTGAGTGACCCACGTGGTGGTCAGATGGAGCAGCACCATGTATACAGGGATGCTTGTTCAGAGCTCCAAATACCGCAGGCCTCGGTGCCTCGTCCAGGGGACAGCCCTCCAGTGGCAGGAAAGCAGGGAACAGAGAGAGGCATTCCCCCTCTAAGGCAAACCAGAATGGAATGGAAAGAAGTCCTACCCAGAGGCAGCAGAGGAACAGAGGTCATGTTCTTAAAGACAACCCTGGCTGTACTATATCTGTGATAAGTGCTGGAGGCGTAGAACTAGCTGGAAGAGGTGGGGTCTGGAAATGCCCAAAGGGAAGAGGAGGGAGCACGAGCATTTGGCTGACTGTCCTGCCAAAGTCCTCATCTCACACGTAGATTGTTCTGCATAGCAGATATTTATGCCCAGCACGGAGGTTAGCATTAGCAGTGATTCAAAGTCTTCAATAATTTTCATTTTGTCATGCAGCGTGTCTGGACCTTTGACCAAAGAGCTTTTAAATTCCTCCTCTCCAGCCCTCTTTCTCCTCTTGGTCTCCGTGGCTCCTCTGTCCCCAGGCTTGATCCAGACTTGTTGATGAGCCTCAGCCTTTCCCCTACACATGAGGCACTAAATCTTCCTGCCTGCCTCGTGACCCACCATCATTTCCCGAGCTCACCTCCACCCATGAATGCTTAATTTAAAACTTCTGCTGCCTCTCTCAGTTTGTAATTCTGAGGCCGATCTCAACAGAGGAAACAAAATAGACTGATGAATGTACTCAGGAAGGTGAGCAGAAAACCGTATGCAGCATCTCTGTGATGTGGGGAAAGGCTTTCTTAGCCATGTGGTTGAATAAGATGGATATCTGCAATGTGGACTTGTTCTATTGGAGGGATATCTGCCTGATCTATTGGCCTGCAGAATGGTTATGAGTTTTACATTTCCTCATCTCCACAGCAATAAATTCTCTGGGCTTTTCAATTACAAACTTAGTTTTTTCAAAATCCAGAAGGATTTTGTTTTGGTCAAAGCATAAAGAAAGGCAAATACAACTGGGGATGGGAGGCAGGGAGGTGTGCCAGGTTTTGTTCACCTTCCACTTTGCCTTCTCCACAGCCTGCACCCCTGCCCCAGGCAGCTCCGTGGGACCACAGTTTCCCTTGTTCTTGCCATCTGTCTCAGTATGGCGGCTGTTCCCACCACAGGGATGTAAAGTAGCCCCTCTCTGGACATATGCTGTAGCATTCCTTTGCAGAGCAGGGCAGCGGGAAGGAATGAAATGGGAACCTCTTGGCCTCATGGCAAGGGGCTGCCCTAGCCTGACCACCTCCGATGCAGGCCCAAGGAGGACAGTGCGGCCAGCAGCTCTCAGGCAGGCAGTCAGGGAGGTGACAATGAGTTCCTGGGGCTGGGCTCATGCTGTGCAACCAACAGAGAAGAGACTGAACGAATCCCAGAGGGTAATGAGCCCAGAACACTGTTATCTGGAGTGCTCAGCATGGACTCATTGGGAAGAGGAGCTCAGGCAAATCTGTGCTGAGGGGGATGCAGCTTTCTTAATGACTTTTCCTTTATAGTGACACATCACCCCTCGGCCTCAGGGCACAGCAACCAGGGCCAGCAGGAAGACAGATGCCTTTCCCCAGGTCCACTTCCTGGCCTCACTCAATGTGCTTTCATCCCCCTCCCTGGGCCAGAGCCTCCCGCTCTGCTACTTCAGAAAACTTCCACATCTGGGAGTGATTCTCCCAGTTGTCAAAAGAATGGTTCTGCCCACTGGTTAGTGACAAAAGCAAGGCTCTGGAATTAGGCAGGACTGAGTTCAAATTCTGGCCTCTCAACTTACTGAATAACCTTGGGCAAGTTCTTTAATTGCTCTTAGCCCCGTTTCCTTAGCAAAATGAGACTTAACCGCTTCACAAAATGGCTGTAAGGATTAAGTAAAAGAACATGTGTGTCTGCGAACCTAATTCAATGTGTGGCACACAGCAGGTACTCAATAAATGTTAATTCTCTTCCCTCTTGCCTATAACAAGAAACTACTGGTCTTTCCTTCAGATGTGGAATTGGACAACTGCAGAGCCTCGGTAAAGAGCATTTATGATCCACCCCCTGCCGAGCCTGGCTGTTGGACAGAACCTGTGTTCAGGGGCCGTAGTGGGAAAGGTACAGCCATGATGAGCAGGCCTTTGCCCCAGATGCTGTATGCCGGGATTGCGTTTGGATTGGTAACAAAAGAAGAAAGGGCCTTGTTTCTCGGAGATTATCTTCCTTTTATGCTCTTTGAATCAAGCATTCTTGAAAGCAAAGACAAATCAATAGATAAGTGCCAGTGATTGGCATCTGTATTTCCTTTTCATTAGATTCACTTAACAAACACGTATTTACCTTCTACTGTGTGTCAGGGATCATGATTGGAGTTAGGACCAGAAAGTCAAGCTGCGTTTTCTGCCATCAAGGAGTGGCAGGCTCAGGACCTCACCAACAATCAGAGTACAGGGTGGTACAGGAGTCCTCCTTGTATCCCACAGAGGATACATTCCAAGACCCTCAGTGGATGCCTGAAATGGCAGATAGTACTGAACTCTATATGTACTATGTTTTTCTCTATACATATGCATCTATGATGAAGCTTAATTTATATATTAGGCACATAAGAGATTAACAATAATGATAAAAAATAGAACAACTATAACAATATGCTAATATCACTACTCTTATGCTTTGAGGCTACTCTTAAGTAACAGTAACTTGAACTCAAGCACTGCAATACGTGACAGTCAATCTGATAACAAAGATGGCTGCTAAGTGACTCGTGGGCAGATAGTGTCTACAGCCTGGACACTCTGGACAGAGGATGATACATGTCCTGGGCAAGAGGGCACAAGATCTCATCACACTACTCAAAATGACACATAATTTAAAACTTATAAATTATTTCTGGAGTTTTCCGTTTAATATTTTTGGACCACCGTCGACCATTGGTAACTAAACCTGTGGAAAAAAAAAACTGCAGATAAGAGGGGACGGCTTTATAAGATCTGTGGTGCACAACTGGGGATTCAAAAAATATTTCCTCGAGGAAGTACTGCTTAAGCCGAGACTGTAAGGATGAGTAGGCATCTGCCCAGGTTAGCGTAGAGGAAGGGTGCATTCCAGAGAGAGATACCAATGCAACAGTTAGGATTTGCATTCACTTGCTGGTGATAAACATCAAAAACAGCATTTGCTTAAACAAGACTGAAGTTTACTCTTTTCTCATTTTTATTTTAATTTTTTTTTTAGAGATAGGGTCTTACTCTGTCACCTAGGTTGGAATACAGTGGCCTAATCATAGGTTGCTCAGTGCAACCTCCAACTCCTGGGCTCAAGCAATCCTCCTGCCTCAGCCTCCTGAGTAGCTGGGGATTACAGGTGCGCACCACCATGCCCAGCTGGCTCTTAAATTTTTTGTTGAGACAGGGTCTTACTATATTGCCCAGGCTGGTCTTGAACTCCTGACCTCAAGCAATCCTCCCACCTCGGCCTTCCAAAGTGCTGGGATTACAGACATGAGCCACTGCACCTAGCCTACTCTTTTCTAATAAAAAAAAAAAAAAAAGGTCCAGAGATACACAGTCCAGAACTGGTACAATGACTCGTGGTGTCAGCAGGATCCAGGCCTCTTCATTCTCCTGCTCAGCTAGTCTTAGCACATGGCTTCCATTCTCAAGGTCCAAGGTGTCTGGAGCTCCAGCCATTCACCACTTCTTTTCAGTCAGGAAGCCAAAAGACAGGACAACAGCATAAAGATAGCAAATGCTTTCCTAAAAGTCTCACCCAGAAATTTCTGCCACATCTCACTGGTATGACCAAAGAGAAAGAAGACTGGGAAATGTATTCTTTCAGCTGGCCAATAAAAGGCCTAGAATAAAAGGAAAAGATGCCTGGAATAAAAGGAAGAGAAAAAGGACAGAATGGATACTGGACACAGATCTCTACCACACACAGCACGTCCAAAGTCATGGAGACATGAAACTTCAATGTCTGTTGAAGGAACACAGAGTTCGGTTAGCCCAGATCAAAGAGACCATGCAGCATAAGGCAGATAGGAGGTGCTGGACACGAGAGCAGAGAAGCAGATCCACATTTCTGTCTAGACATTGAAAGCCGCTGCTGAACAGTACAATGGCCGGTGCTCAGGCTAGGCAGGGCAGGCAGCGTCCGCCCAGGGCACCAGTCCCTTAGCCTGACTGCCAGGCTGGGACTCAAAACCTCTAGTTCACACCCTCCCCTCTCTCAGGGCAAGGCTCCCGTGTGGTTCTAGAAGTCACAGAGGCCTGACCAACTCCCAAGGCTAGGAGCGAGCAAGCTGAGCTTTACATTGGCCAAAAGCCTGAAGTTTTTCCTTTAGAGAACCACAGAGCTTAGTCACTCTGTGCCCTGGGTACACTCAACATACATTTCTGTTCTCAGTACATGTGCTTAACCCAGTAAGAAGAGCCAACATTTATTAAGTGCTTATTGTGCACTAGATGTTTTTCTAAGAGCTTTATGTGTACTAACTCATCTAAACCTTGTGAGGGAGGTACTTAGCCTTATTACTCCCATGTTACAGCTTGAAGAAACTGAAGAAAGCAACTTAAAATAGCTCACCCAGGGTCACTAAATGGCAGAAGCTGAATTTCAACCCTGATAGTCTGGTTTCAAAGCCTTCACTGGTTACCACGGTGCAGTTCTGCCGGTGACTGTGGTCCCCAAAACCAGGAGAAAAATGTTGGAATTGAGGCAGATGGGTAGAGGTGGGACTAGGCACAAAGCACAAAGCATTGTTCTTATCTTTTATGCAGGGAAGGAGTGAAAATTCATGCCAAGTCTGGAAAAGGCTGGGCCTTCAACCTTCTTCTCCTCTTTCTGACTCCTTTGGTCTCTCTTCTGTACAATCTGACTCTAGTTCAACATGGTCCGTTAACAAACTAACACCATGCATTTTCATTTCTTTCATTCCATTGTCCCAAACATGATGATTGTAACAGGATCCCTCTCCTTCCATCTTTCCTGCCTACCTTCCTAAGAATGTACAAAATCCAGCCCCTGATTCATCCATCCCAGATCTGCCCCAGCAGGGAGTTGGGCTCTGGCTTGCCCCCTTACCCATCCCTCAAGGCCTGCCCTCTCCAGCTTTTCCTCTGAGCTGCTTGCACCTCCTCCTGGCCTCTCTCCATCATCTTCTCTCTAATGTCTGCTTGCACCACTGACCTCAGCATTGCTTTCTGCCCCCAAATTCCACTCTCATCCCTTCTCCTACACCGCCAATTATGCATTGCTTCTGAAGCATCACTCCCATCAGTCCTTATGCTAGAATGTGTTTGCCTGTCTCTCCACCTGTGAAGTCTCATCCTTTAAGGCCTGGCCTCTCCCTAAAGAGTGTCCTAACCCTCAGAGCTGGCTCTCTTCTTTGAACCCATGTAGCACTTGCTGGCTGTATCACTCAGCAGTCATGTGTTTTACATGCATTTTTGTCACTAACTGACATGATGTGGCTTTTTCAATCTTAGGCTCTTTGAAGACAGAGATTGGTTTTTTTCTCCTTTTAGATCTACTGTAGTGCCTAATGCAATGCTTTTCTACTTAGTACATGCCAAATAACTATTTCTTGTTGATTGGTTACAGTTTCTTTACATACTGTTAATGATTTTTATGCATTTTAGTTCCTTCAGCATTTGTCTTTTCATTTTGAAGAATTCTAATCATTTTTGGATATTCCCGTCTCTTTAATCAGCTCAACTAGGCATCCCTAGTCCTCCTCCAGCCCTGCTGTGTCTTTCTGGACATGCAACACTGAACCAGCACCCTTCCAGTGTACACTGTTCTCTATTATAACTTTAACCGGCATTTCCTGCCATTTGCCTGGCCTTGGAAGCTGTCTTTGTTAGGAGAGCTCTGGACAGCAACCAGGAATATAGCCACCTGGAAGGTGCTGCCCAGAAACAAAAGAGTCCTGCCAAGCACAGTCTCCCCCAGGAGTCCAGGATCTTTCTGCATCCAGCACCTTCTCTTTATCAAGCACCGCCTAGAATCCTGCTGCACATGACCAGGCTGTGGGGACTGGGGCTGGGTTTCAAAGAAACAGGAAAACAGCCTCATTCAGAGGGCTTAATATGTAAAAGATATTGGGTTAACAAGAGCAAGCTGATGTAGCACAGAGCATGAGCACTAAGGTGGAGTTATTTGCTAGGAAGAGTGAATCAGGAAGGCTTCCTGGAAGACAGAAGTGATGCATGTGGGTTGCGCCATGCAAGCAGTTGCACATATTTTCATTCTGCATTCCTGAGCAGCATCTTCCTGAGGGAGCTTGCCTCAACGCTCGTTTACTGGTAGATGGACAGATTTCTTTCTGAGTGGGCTCTGCCTCCTTGGCAGTGCAGGGGTCGCTGCTTGTCTGCTTTTGTGGCCATGATGCAGGTTCATGGCATCAGGGACTGGCAGGACTACAGGAGGTGGGTTGGGCAGTTCACACAACAAGCAGATCAGCTGGGCCACAGCAGAAGGACCTTGAAGGAAAGTCAGTGGAAATGAGGTTGGTGAGATGGGAGCATGAGCACCATCTGATATACTTTCTCTTTGAGAAGATACAAGATGCTGAGAATCTCCTCTGAGTCCTTTTTCTTCCTATCCTCCCTGAAACTTCTCTGTGAGCACCTGCTTAAAATACAGGATGGGCCTGGCCTTTCCCTTCCTACTTGCTGCTCCTGACCTTCCCACTCTGCCTTTTCCTGCCCACTGGCTCCAGGCGGCAGCTCAGGAGCAGCGGGCAATTGAGAACAACTCCAGATAGCATTAAAAGAAATCAAATTGCTTAAACAGTATTTACAGTGAATGGCAGTGGTGGCAGGTGTCTTGAAGCTTTTTCCATGGGCAGTGTGGCAGGAAGTCCACAGTGGGGGAAGCCATGGTGACAGCAGTAGCTGCATCCAAGTGTCCACTGTCAAAAGACGCAACTAGCTTATGCGAGGGCCAGGCCATGTTCTTCCTCCAAATTAAAGGGATTCTCTTTAAAAGCTCAATTGTGACTTCTGGGAAATCTTAGCTGGAGACACTGAGCATCTTCATTTCCTCTCTCCATTTCAGAACACACCTACTTTGGAGGAGTGCTCCCCACGTGGAGTGCAGAGCAGGTGTCAGTGGAATTCTGGTTAGCACAACAAAACTGGGAGGTGGAGCAGGGCAAAGGAGGCCACCCCGGCCCCGCTGCAGGACCACAGGACAGCTACTTCCTGCCTAAGAACAAGGCAAAATCAACCTGCACAAATAGTAGGACTGAGGGCCACCCGCTGGCTTCCGGGACCTCATTAGGCCGAATTGGGGACATTGGGTTGAAATGGGAGCTAGCACAGTAATTGAGATGAATGGGCCCCTGGCTTCTGTCAAGCAAATGGGCAGAGAGTCACATCAACAACCAAGCTGCTGACCCATCCTACATATTATTTTTTCCTGTCTCTCCTGTTTCTACCTGTCTTGCCTCTGATCTCACTGCAGTAGCTTTGAGAAATTTTATGAGCGGAACACAAGGCCCAAAAGAGCATCAAGAGCCTGTGCCGTGGGCAGTGGGTAAAGCGGAGGAAGAAGGAATGTAACCCCAGCGCATCTCTACACTGGGGACTGCTGGGGCCCACTGCAGAGGGAAGAGGGCAGGAGAGGGCAGGCTGCTGATTGTGACCCAGACACCCCCAGGTACAAACTCCAGCCCTGCACTAGGCGTGTAGAAGGACTGTTGCACATTAGCGCTCCACTCTGAGAGTGTAAGTGATGCCATATTTTAATTGTCATTAGCAATAAAAAATCAGCTGCAAGGAAGCCTGACCTCTACCCAACAGAGGGTGGGGGCCAGGGTCATTAACCAGACCGATGTGGCCTCTGGCATGCTGCATTTATCCTTACTTCCTGTGTAACGCTCAAACCTTATAATTGGTGGCTTTTATCCACAGGCTTTTCTTTGTATTACTGAGAGGCCAGAGCAATTCTGGGCCCTCCGGGTCATAGTGAGCAAGAATGCAGTGGTCCTGTGCGCAGGAGGGTGACCGCGGAACAGCCCTCTAGCACAGGCGCTGCTGGACTCAGAGACCAGGCTCAGGCTCAGCATCATCGCAAAGGCTGCTCACTTTCCTTGCTGTGTTATAATAGGTTTGAAACAGTTTGGGAATGTGCACAGTCCAAAATGCCCAGATCTCCTCTCTGCTGGGCCTAAGAGCAGCTCCTTAGTGGGGTGAAAGTAGAAGCTGGAACTTTTTTTCTCTGTGTCCTGTCCAGAGGTGTAGATCAACACGCTGCTGCCAGCCTGCAACAATGCCTTTGTGTGAATCAGAAAAGGGTACCCTCCCTGGGGAGTCGTGCGCAGCGTACACAGTGCCTGGCTTGGTGAGGAAAGCAGGCCTGTGCCAGGCTTCCTGCTGGGTGGGTTTAAGGAAAGATAGGGGTGAGTACAGGGGCAGGGGCCTGCCTCAGAGGAGGCTCAGAGCGGATGGTACCCTCTGAGCCAGCTCATTGATAAGGGAGACGTGGGGAGGAAAGGAAAGAGGGAGGGGCAAGGGAGTCTCCTCTGCCGGCAGCACTTCATCCTCTCCTTGCGTTCAGCTGCGCCTTTCATGTAGTTGATCTGACATTGGTCGGGAAGAAATGGGCATTTCATGTTTTTGTGTTGAAATTGTCTGGTGTTTCTTATATTCAATTTACTAAAGCAAGTAAATTGCCTGATCCCTAGCTGTAAATATAGAATTTTTGTCTGATGTCTTTCTCTGGCCTGCAAGAGGGATTAGTGTCTGTGTCCGTTTTGCAAAGACATCAGAATGGTAAAAGAAGAGAAGGCATTCAGTGTCCCTCCCCCCCACCCTTGCTCCCACCCCACCCCCACACACATAGGACACTCCTGCCCTGTCCTGACAACTTTTGGCCCCCATGGCCACAGCCCAGTTTTGAGAACTCTGAAGTTGCTCAGCCAGAGATTAACTCCCCAATCCAAGCCCCAGATTCCATCAAACCCAACAACAATTATCTTTCCTCAAAGATTTCTGTGTTCTAGGGGTCTGAGACTTTCTATCACTTGGCAGGTGACTTGTAGCTTCCAACTTTCTCAGCCTTTGTACTCAGATGTTTCCTAAGGTGACAGTGGCCTGCCCAGCAGTACCTAACCCCTTGTTTGGAGGGTTTTGTCCTAGACAGTTATCTGGGATCCAGGAGTCCAGGCCTCCTGGCATCTGTGGCCTCATCCTGGCTCTGCTCAATCTCGTCAGCTCCTGCCCTGTCCTCATAGCTCTTCCTAGGCTGTCTCATGTCTGCTTTTGCTCTTCAGTCTTCTTTCCTGAGGGATCGGTGGCCAGGAGGTGGTGGATGTGTAGGAGACCAGAGGGAGGCACACACAGCTGCCGCCTGAGCTCAGGCCTGGATAAATAGAGGAAGCCATCCTCACTCCAGTTACAGTCGGTACCAGCAAAGCTAAGTGCGAAACAGCCCCTTCTGCTCACGAAGTCTGGGCTGCTTCTGAGTCATCAGTGCTGTCTGCGCTGACCAAAGTCGGTCTCTGCACCCTGGGCTCCTGTGAGCCAGCCTCCTGCAGCAGGGGAAGCTAAGAGACAACCCACTCACCTCAGAGGGGTTCTCAAAACAGGCCTTCCACATCAGTTTGGTGTCCCTGCATTTGCCCAGACAGTATTCTGTCCAGGACCTTTCCTTCTCCCATTCACTGCTGGTGATCTGAGAAGCTAGCACCATTTATTAATCCCTTTTATCATCAATTTATTGAGTGCCCACCAGGTGCCATTAATAACTGGCCATTATAATACTGCCATGGTAATTGAACAATGTGCTGTAGGAAAAAGCCCTACCTAAGGAAATGATGGAATGGTTCATGTGATATCACATCTGTGCAAAACCCTAACGCGTGGGTTGGGTAGGAGTTTGCAGATGAAGTAGTAGGAAGGAGCATCCAGGCAAAGGGAATAGTACGTGCCAAGGCCTGGAACCGTGCAGCATGTGTGTGGAGCTGGGTGTCGTGTGGCATGACTAGAGCAAGATAATGAGGGCCAGATGGCAGGGCCTGAGACCAGGAAGAGCCCAGCTATGAGGAGCTTATGCTCTTCTGTGCTGAGGAATCTGAATGTTAGTGGAGAACAAGGAAAGCATTTCAGCAGAAGGGTAAAGTGATCAGACTGGGGTTTGGGGGGAAAGTAACAACAACTTTTATTGAGTACTTAATATTTGCTGGACTCTTCTTAAGTGTTTAACTTGAATCAGTTTACTTACTCTTCACCAAAGCCCTTTGAGGTACGTAGCATTCATTATCCCCATTTGATAAAAAGGAAAACTGAGAGAGGTTAAATCCCCCACTCAGGGTCACACAGCTAATAAATAGCAGAGCAAGACTGGAATGAGGTGGTCTGGCTCCAGAGCCTGCGTCTAACCACTGTGCTGCACTGCCTGTGATAGGCTGCACTCTGTGGGAGAGAGGCAAGGCTGGTGGCAGGGACACAGTGAGGGGACTGTTACTCAAAGCTAGGACCTGAACTTGGGGAGTGGCAATAAGGATAAAGATGAGGGGCAGAATCCAAGAGACATTTCCGAAGTAGAACCAGTGTGCACTGGAGATGGGTTGTGAATGTACGAGGATCCCAGAATGATTCCTGTGCTGCTCACACTGCTACCTGGGATAAGAAGTACAGATGGAAGAGCCAGGTTTCACAGTGAGAGCAAGAGATTCAGGATGGGACTCGTTACTGTTGAGATTTACCTGGTGGAGCTGAATTCTGAAGAGCACGCTGGACTGAGGCAGAAGTTGTATGGTGTCCTGTAATTCAGAGAGTGGTAAAATTCAGGGCCTGTGTGCAGCCTAAAAGGGCCCCTGGGGAATATCCGTATTCCAGGGCAGTGTTGTTGGGGAAGAATTCACAATGCAGACTAAGAAAGAGCAGGGAGAAAAAGCCAAGATTGAGAATCACAGAGGCCTTAAAAAAGAAAGTTTCACCAAAGAAAGGGGGTACTTAGCTTTGTCAGATTATTTGAAAGTTCAAAAATGATGAAATTTGAGAAGGAATTAATAAAATGGCAATTAAGAGGTCCCAAGTGACTTTCGAAGTAATGATTACACTGGAGTACTGACCTCGGTGACCAGTCGCGTTGGATACCAGAGTGCAAAGGGGCTGGGCGAGTGTGGGATGCTCTGGCCGAGGAGAAAGAGGTAGACTTGATGGGGCATGAGGGCAAAGCGAGGCTCTCTGAGATGGGCAAGATGCTTGTAGGTGAAGAAGTAGATGCTATAGAATAACATAAGTGATGGAGACGGTGCCTGAGGACGCAGGAGACAGTGTGATATAGATCCAGGGTAATCTCTTTTTCTCCAAGATGGATGGAAGGGAAAGTAATCGTGGATGTCAACCTAAGTGTTTTGTTGTTGTTGTTTTTAGAGACAGGGTCTCACTAAGTTGCCCAGGCTGGAGTGCAGTGGCACAGTCAGAGCTCACAGTAGCCTCTAATTCCTGTGCTCAAGTGATTCTCCCACATCAGCCCCCAAGTAGCTGGGGCTACAGGTACACACCACCATGCCTAGCCAATTAAAAAAAAATTCTTTTTTTTTAAGAGATGGGATCTCACTATATTACCCACACTAGTCTTAAACTCCTAGGCTCGAGCAAGCCTCCTGCCTTGGCCTCCCAAAACACTGGGATTACAGGCACCACACCTGGCCCTAAGTGCTTTTTAATGGCAAAGTATGGGTCTGCCTAGAAACTCACAGTGGTTCAGGTAGAGGAGCCTGAGAGCTGAGGTCAGCAAAGTGGAGTACACAGAACAGGGGTCTGCACCAGTCCCCAGAGCAGGCCTTGGGGGCAGTTATACAGGTACAGGTGCCTGCAGAGGGAGGGGAGCTGGCATTTGAACTTGACCCAATGAGACAGCATTTGGTTATTATATTTTCAGACCATGCACTGATTTCCCCCCAAGAAAAGAGGCCAACCATCTTCTCCCTATCTCCATCCCTTCAGGGCTCTGGTACTTGGTCTAAAGCCAGAGAGGTACTCTGGCTGAGCTTGGGAGAACACCCCTGTGGCTGACTCCCTGACTCAAGCCAGTGTTCGAGATAAAGATGCTGTCTTCAGGTACCTGATGGAAGGCAGTCTTCACTCCTCATGTTGGCTAGGACTGCCCTTCTCCGTGTCAGCCAGGGAGCATGAGGAGGAGCTGGGCCGTTCAGGTGTGCCTGTTCTCAGAAGGAAGACATTCCAAAGCCTGCCTAAGGCTCAGGAAACCTTCAAGACAGAACTCCAGCAATGGTGCCCTAGGTGGGAGCTAGGGGCAGAATAAGGACCCCCTGATCCAGCCACATTCCCAGCATAAACCTCAGGGAAGAGAGAGAGTTAAATCTCCCTCCAGCCTCCAGCCTGAGGCTTTCCTGGGAAGATGAACAGTCTGCTTTCCTTATTGTCTGCACCAAAGGAACAGATTGCGTCAGTTTGTAAACTGTGTTACGGCTTGCAAAGGCCTGGAGTCAGCAAGTTTGCATTTCCCAGCAGACCCAGATGATGTTGATGGCCTTAGCTGCTGCCTCTTCGCCTCAGGCAGGACCAGAAGCTGCCCCCAATCCCCACCCCTGTCATCCCACCCGTTATGCCTGAGGTAGGGAAAAGGCATTCAAGGAGAGAGAGAAAGATGCCCTGAGCTTCTAGAGCCATCTTGCTCATTGCCCAGGCCTTCCCTCCCTTTCCAGGAGCTTCTTGGCCCTTCTTGCTAGTGTGCCAACCCAGGCCAGACTTCCAGGCATTCCTAGTGCTCCAGTGTCAGAAAAGAGGCTTTCTGGAAAAGCAGTCTGCTCTGTGGGCTGGACTTGAAAGAGTCATCTGGTCTGGAGGTGACGGGGGATTAGGAGCCACACTGCCCAGCAGCATGTGGAAGATCTATGCCACTCGCCTGCCTACTTCCCACGACGGTAACGAGACCCAGGAGGCATTTCATAGGCACTGCTTCTTAGCTCCCAGAGCATTGCATTATGAATATTAATTGCTTTGTGTTCGTCATCTCGGAAAAACGTTGGTGTGGCTCTGCATGGCCAGGGAGGGGGTGAGCTGGCTGTGTTAAACTGCTACTGTGTTAAGGTGAGGTGTCTCTTCAAGTTCACAGCTCTGGCTGTGGCAGCACGCTACAGCCTTCATGCAGCATCAGTGATGGCAGAAAACCCAGCTCCTCTGCATGGCAGGAAAGGACCTCAGTGACCCTCGGGTTGCTCTGGATCGCTACTCATATTCTCACCGAAAGCTGTGGGTGGGATGAGTAGGTTGGGAGGAGGCTGGCGTGCCTTGGGCCCTGAGTCAGTACTCAGTTCCCCCTCCGTTTCCCACCGTCCCACGGGAAGGTCTCGACAGGACTTGACAATTAATGAGCTGGGCTTCCCCACTTGCTTTTCTTTCTTTGGAACCCACTACTTTTCTTCTCTCTCATCAACTCAAGGCACAGCCTCCTATTCATCCTGTTACACTCTCAGCTCTGCCACCCTCTACCTCTGACCTCAGAAATTCAGAATAGAGAGAACCTTAGAAACTTGGTTCACCCCAGGATAGCTGGCACTCTCACAACCCTCCCACACCGCAGTTTCATCCAGTAAAGCAAATGATTAGAGGTCTTGGGGATAATAAAAAAAAAAAAAGAAAAGAAACTTCGTTCAACTCTCATTTCACAGATGAAGAAACTGAGCCCAAAGAGAGGGTGCGACATGCCCAGCCCGGAAGAGCTGAGGCCAGTACTTGGTCCCAGTTCTAGTCCAGGGCTGTCTCTGCTCCGCAATGCTATCCGCCAGTCCAGGCCTCTTACTGTGCTTGATGCTGATGGCTTTGGAAGTATCTGAAGCAGGAGTGTGGCCAGACAGTATATGGAAGGTTGGAGACTTCTGCCTCTGAAGCCTGTCACTGGGGCCCTTGATGTCACCTCCCCTGAGGTAGCCCTGATCACTCCTGCTTCACCATCTGGAGGAACTTGCAGCCAGCACCCCACTTGGTGCAGGAAGTCTCCCTTTCCAGATGCCCCCGGGCAGAGGTGTGCTGTGCTGCAGCTCTTCCCTACCAGGGATGGGCTGTCCTGCCTGAGGCGGCCCACCTCCCCTGGGGAGGGAGTGTCCTCTGCAGCTGTGCTCAAGCTTTCTCAGCTTCCCTTGGGGTTGAGGCTGACTGAGGCTCAGTAATTTCCCCTGCTGCCTCAAGCATTGTGCATAGCAGCAACTCCTGTGCACATGGGGGAGATGGAACCTCTTCTCCATCCTCCTGGCGAATCCAAAGGTAAGGCTGGTAAGGGGGAGTCTCCCCACTCCCCCACTGCTAGTAGATCCCCTATGTGGACTACCTCTTTTGGGTGCCCTTGAGTCATCAAATGGAACACGTATCCCCCCTGCTGCCTTCCCCTGTTCTACATTTTCTAATTCTTTTGCCCTCAGTGCCCCTGGCTCCCTGATTTAGGCTGGCCTTTCCATGGAGGCAGCCTCCAGTGCACGTTCTCCCTCCTCCTCACCCCCACTTCACCATGACCCAGAGGAGGCTGTAGGAGGGGGAGCTGGGCTCTCAGCATTGCGCTTCTCTAGAGCCTCTGGGCATCCAGCTTGGCCCCCAGACCATGAGAGTTAGGACGGACGCAGCTAAATGAGCCCCAGGGCAGTCAGAATTTACTCCCCCACGTCCCCCCGTAAACGCATACACACACGTGCACTTAGGAAAGATTTCAGAATCTGAAGGCTGATTGGCCAGGAGGGCCGGGAAAAGGTGGGAGAGTGTGTTAACGTGTATAAAACCATCAGCCCTTGCCTGGCCTTCACTTCTCTTCCTTAAAGCTCTCGGCAAACCCCAAGTGCCTCCCCGGCCCTGTGTTGCACCCCAGGCGGAGAATGCACCTCACTTAGGGGAGGAGAATGACTTGGCCTCTGCTGCCTTTTGATTGAGTAGTTCCTGCTTCAAGGACTGGCACAAAATCCAGACAATAGGGAGAAGGGGAACAATTTGGGAGAAGGGAGAAGGGGTGGATATTTCTGAGGCCAGGGCACTGAGGCTGCTGAGAAAGGGACTCTAGGAAATGAAAAAATTCCTGGCCACACCTTCCCCCAACTTTGCTCCAGCGTGGAGCTGGGGGTTGCCTCAGTTCTCCCCTTCCTCACCACCCTCAACTGGAAAGGGTGAGACCACAGCCTGCCTGGGTGATCACTGAGGTGTGTGTGTTGCCTGGACACGGGGAGCTCTTCCTCAGTAATTAGGAGACATGCAAATTAACAGCCTGTGCCGTTTGTATTAATTTGGTAAATAAGCCAGAACAATTTCATTAGTGGCACATTAATGTGCTTGGGAGCAGGAGTACGCGTCCCACTGAGAGGCAGCAGGGCCCGCTGGCTGCCCCGGCCCACAGATAGGCCAGGTCCAGCGTGTCTGGCTGCTCTCCCACTGGGCATGGCGGGCTGGTGGTACCCATTCCTCTGGCCCTGTGGTGGGGAAAGATCCCCACATTGCGAAGAACGGTATCTATCTGTTCAGAGGGGTGTGGGAACAGTCAGTCCCCACTTGCCTTACTTTCATTCTTATATTTTGTATG
This sequence comes from Avahi laniger, assembly GCA_963575035.1. Lineage (NCBI taxonomy): Eukaryota > Metazoa > Chordata > Mammalia > Primates > Indriidae > Avahi > Avahi laniger. The sequence goes on along the minus strand of CAUYSK010029037.1, from coordinate 15,660 downwards.
AGGCCCCCGGAGTGTAAGAAACACAAAGCTTTTCAGGGTAGAGGGAAATAAAGGGGCTTATTAAGCAGGGGTTGGTCATTTCTGATGGGAAGACCCCTGTGCACAGCTTGACAAAGCAGGACAGCGGCTGGATGTAACCGTCCCAGAGAGACTCAGGACCACCAGTGTACTGGGGCGTTTGTTGAAGAGGAAACAGTTTTGTTACCTCATTGAATACACAAGACCCTCTCCTTATTTTACAGATAGGGAAACAGTATAGGAGAGCTCATATCACTGGCCCCAAAATTCACAGCTAGAGCTAGGAGGAGTTGAGCCCAGTCTGTCTGAGTCCAAAATCCGTGTTCTTTCTACTACCTCGTGGCCCAGTCAGTACACCTCGCCCGGCTGTGGAGAAGTTTCAGTGTCTAGAACAAGCTTCATTTCCCATGGAGCTGACAGTCTAGTAGTTGGTGAATAAAGACGTTTGGAAATAAAATAACTGCCCCTACCAGGAAGTAAATAATTTATGATGACCATAATGAAGCATTTATGTGCCAAGCACTCTTCTAAGTGCTTGACATATTTATATTAGCTCATTTAATCATAATAAATTCTTAAGGTAGGCACTGTTGCAATCCCAATTTTACAGCAGAGTAAACAGAGGCATAGAGAAGTTAAGTGACTCCCCAGAGTTCATACAGGTACAGGCCGTCTAGTGCCAGAGTCCACACTGCCCCCTGAATGCCACAGGGAGGGTGGGCCATAGGCATTCAGAGGGCAGCTCACGGCAGGTGGGGGTGAGGGACGCCTCCCCAGAGAAAGAGGCATTGAAGCTGGGAAGAGCACAGGCCAGGTATTCAGCAATCACAGAATCCCTGCCCCTCTCCCAGCATCAGGAGCAGAGGGCAAGAGGTGCTGGCAGAGCAGCTGACCAGGGCTGCAAGTGAGGGAGCACCATGATGGCCTTCAACACCTGAGGGTCACCACTGACCTTCAAGCATTTAGGCTGCACTTCTGTCTTACCCATTTACCACCAAGCCACTTCCCTGGTGTGGCGCCGCCTTCCCCTTCTCATAGTCTCTTAGGAAGCACTCCCCTCTCCCAGAGCCACATGTCTTCCTGGGTCTCAGCTTCAGCTACACTGAACAGAGGAGAATAAAGAGAAGAGCCATCATCCGTCCCTTGCTGACACTGCTTGTATACATGCATACACATACTCTGGTACCCTAAAGGTCACATCCGCCCACATGTGTACACACCAAATGCCCACTCTCATATGAAGCCTGCTCCCAGCCTTCTGGTAGCCCATGGTCACCCAAGCTCCCTCATGTCACCTGCCATTGTAGGAGGCTGCCCATGGAAGCTGTTGAGTCCAGATCTCTTCCTGAAACACTGCAAGATGTGAGAGAGACAAGTAGCTATATCGTATAGCAATCTGCAATTTATACAGCATTCCATCAATAGAATCTCATTTCATTTAATGCTTACAATATCTAGTTGGGGGAGATGAAGATTTCTTGCATATTTGACAGGAATGAGCCTCCCTCCCCTAACTCCTGTCTTCGATTCGAGGCAACTTGTGGGAAATGGCTCTCTCTGCACATCCATATGGTATGTAGTTGATGCTCATTATCTGCAGATTATGTACGTGCATATTCACCTACTTGCCAAGATTATTCATAACACCAAAATCAATACTTGTGGTAATTTTGTAATCATTTATGGACATATACAGAGTGACAAAAAATTTCTGTGATCTGGTGAGCACGTTTCCATCTTAGGCTGAACAAGACAATAATCTGCCTTCTAGTTTCAGCTCTCATAAACAAGTATCCTTCTCATGGTCTATTTAGTACCATGCTTTTTACTTTTGCTTTTTGGGGGGGGTGATTTTACAGTTTTAAATGGCCCCCACGCATAGGGCTGAAGTGCTGTCTAGTGTTCCTGAGCTTGTACAAGAAGGTTGGTATGTGCCTTATGGAAAAGTGCATATGTTAGGTAAGTTTCATTCAGGCATGAGTTATGTTGTTAGCCACAAATTTAATGTTACTGAATCAAGGACGTACGTTAAATGAGGTATCTTTAAACAGAGACACATTGGAATAAGGTTATATATTGATTAGATGAAAATGTTGTGACCAGAGGCTCAAACAGGAAATACAGGAACTCAAACCCTGTATTTCCCTAGGAACGGTGGTTCAGTATTTGCTAATTCAGTGTTTGTGATCACTTTATAGACCATAACTACCACGAATAACAAAAATGGACTGTAAGCTCTGTATATCTGTGTGTATATATTTTTTATTGATACATATTAAATATACATATTTTCAGGGTACGTGTGATAATTTGATACATTTATATAATCAAGTCAGGGTAATTGGGATATCCATCAACTTATTTATATTTGCTTATACTAGGAACATTTGAATTACTGTCTTCTAACTATTTTGAAACATACAGTCAATTAATGTTAACTATAATCACCCTACTGATCTGTGGAACACCAGGTCTTATTTCTTCTATCTCAGTATATATTCATGCCCATTAATCAACCTCTCTTCATCTCCCTTGCCCCTACCCTCCCTAGCCTCTGGTAACCACCATTCTACTCTCTGTCTTCATGAGATCCACAATTTTAACTCCCACATATGAGTGAGAACATGTGATATTTGTCTTTCTGTGCTTGGCTTATTTCACTTAACATAATGACCCCCCAGTTCCTACACAAACAAATGGAAATGAAACAGTGTGCTCCTGAATGACCAATGGGTCAATGAAGGGATTAAGAAGGAAATTTAAAAATTTCATGAAACAAATGAAAATAGAAATACAACATACCCAAATCTATGGGATATAGCAAAAGCAGTATATCTTTTCATTGAGAGAAAATGCCAGAGAAATTTGAGTCTTAGAGTTGAACAGAAATAATACTTGTACAGACCTGGAACCACATAATGTTATAGGTAAGCCACAGCTTCCTGGTGGTGTAAAAGAGAACATCATGAAGGATGAACATACATACCAACCTGGGAGCTCCCTGCTTAACCCTCTGCTTGCAACTCCCGCAATTCTCCCCGGGCTTGAGAAGAGTCACAGTGAATTCCATGCAGCCGTCCAGGCTGAGATGTGTCCAGAAGGGTGGACACAGCACAGAGTTTGGCTGGAAAGGAGCGCGGCCCACCTTCCTGTGATTGCCTTTATTTGACTGAGGAATTACTGTGGTTGTGGCAGCTGTAATAAAAGGGGAACAGAGCCCCATGGGTGACAGCTTTATCTCTCTCTACAACCCTGATTTGGATTCGGTGGCAGCACAGTGCCCAAGGCCAGAGATTTCTTTCATCTGTGGCTGGCTGGGCCTAGGGACTTGTCAAGCCCACGTTAGCGTACTGATTACAGGAGAGGCTAAGTGTGAAGTCAGTGGTCACCTGCCCAGGAGAGCCAGGCTGCTCCCTGACAGTGCTGGCCCCAGGTGTGGCTACTAATTGCTGGGTTCTCTCTAATGTGAGCCTTAGAGAGAGGGGGGACAAGCATCTGCTTCTGGCCTCAGAGAGCAAGGTGTGAAACCATGGGCACCTTATAGGATGATGACGAATGTGCCTGCCTGGTTGCCTCTGCAGCCTGTCTCTGAGATTCTTGCATCTATCCCAGCAACCCAGTGCCAAGAGCCACACTGGCCTACCACAAGCTGTCTGGGGGGCTGCCAGGCCTGGAGAGAGGCCTTGTGTCCAAGCAGGGACACCACCTTCAGTTTTAGGGCAAGGACACTTGGCTCCTAAATCTGTGGAACACAAGAGGTTAGGGAATGGGGAAACTGGCATGGGTCTGAGCTCCGTGTTGGCTGGGAACTGCACCAACCTTATTTGCTTTTGATTGGGCACGTGTCTCCCCCAGCACAAAGCAAACAGCCTCTGTGTTCTTCCTTCTGCTTCTCCAGAACTCCTCTGGAACCTGCTGCTTCTTGACTTTAGCGTGTTTGATAAAGCTTGGCAAATTAAAACAAATAAGAGGTGGTTTTCCTGTGTGTCATTTTGCCCATCACAGTTCTTGTCCACCCTGTCCCCAGGCCTGACAGCCTCTTCCCCATCCCAGCCCACCCCGCTGGGGGTGCCCAGTCTTCCAGTGGCCGAGCTTTCCCTGTGCTCTAGCACCCTGGACGTTTGCAAGGTAGATCAGAGGTGTTAAAATCTGAGCAACCTCAGATTTTGCCCACCTGCCCTTCTCTCCCACAAATGGAAGTCCTTCAGTTAAGTCAATTGCCAGAATTAGAGGAAGGAGAAGCCTGTTTTAATATCTACAGGCACTAAATGCTGGTTCTTCCCGCTTCTGCCCCTCAGCAATGGGGTGCGGGCACCAGGTTGGCCCAGTTCAGCAGAGGACTTGGGAGTACCTGTGTCACAGTACTTCCACCAGGCTCTGCTCAGGAGCCGAAAGGTTCCACAGTCCCGGATAGTGGCAGTGGGAAGTGAGGAAGGGGGACACCTGAGACAGAAGGCTGTGGTTAGGGGGAAAGGGGTGAGGGGACAGTCTCTTCTGCCAAGAGGCAGCGTAGAGAAGGCAGCGGGAACCTGGATTCTGCCCTCAGCTCTGCCCCTTACTAGCTGCCCTTCCCTTCTCCATGCCACCTCCAGGATCAGCATGCTGGACTGGGTCTCTCAAACCCTAATAGACTCCACATATCCCCTTCTGTCCGACACTGCAACCGCAGGCGTTGTTGAACTTGCATTGCTCTGGAAGGATTAACTGTGGGCCTCAAGTAGGAAGATGCTGTTCAGGAACGGGAGGAAACGAGTCCTGCCTCTCTGGCCCTGCCCCTTCTTTTCCCCCCTGCTACCTTCTGTCTGCATACCCAGGCCACCTCTATGTCCCAAGACACTCAACATCTCCCTGCTCCCCACCCTCATCCCTTCTAACCCTGTGCCACTAGCTCCAGCCCAGACTTCAAGAATTCCCAGGTATTTAGATATTCATTTTATTGCTTAATCGAGCTTGAAGCTGTTTAAATTAATACAAGTTTTTACATTTGGCAGCAAAGACTTTTATAGGTCCCTTTAGCAGAAGAAGAAAGAGGTCAGGAAAGTATCAAAGAAGGAATTTATCCTGGGCCATTGCCTTCATGGCGTGGGAGCAGATGAGCCAACCACCAGGGCCATGACCCTTCGGCTGCCCTCTTTGAGACTCAGTCATTGCTGGGTCCAGGGTCCTGCGGATGAGGCCCTCAGTGGAGGAGGCCCAAGGGCCCTTGAGCCCTGTGGGGATTCCTGATGGTTCTGGGGTTCAGCCACAGCCTGTGGCCCCAGGGATGGGCTTATGGCAGTGACCACACCCTTCTGGTTGCTCCTTCTGCTGGGCTGGCCCTAACTGCCCCTTGTTAATACAGTTCCTGCCATGTCTTTCTGCCTCACCTATCCTCTCCTGGCTTTCATGCAACCACTTTAATTATCTTCATTAAACATGAATTCACTTAGCTCTTCCGGGAAGAGCAGTCTCCCTCTCCCCTGGGATTGCCTTGCTCCCTGTGGGCCTGCCTGTGTCCTAGTGCAGAGCTGGGGGTGGGCGCTGGAGAGCAGGAGCAGGCGCCCACAGCTCTGCCTGCTTCTCGTCTCGCTCCTGATCCCCAGCAGCTGCGTGCACACACACATCCATAAGCTAAGGACAGTCACATTTGCCCCAGGAGCTCTCTGCCACAAGGAAGGGAAGGAGATCCGAGAACAAAGCGGAGTTTGGGAGTTGCTTCATCAGTGACACATCTATCAAGGGCGATTCTGGGTGTGAGTGTCTGTATACTTAGACCCATTTTCATAGAGCTGAAGTGAAGGTTCTAAGAGGGGCTCCCTGTACAGGGCCCCAACAGGGTCCTTCTCTTCTTTCCTCGTCCCAGCTGCTACTGCCACATGGAATGACTATGGCCACAGCTGCCCAAGGCCCTGGCGCTGCTCTCCTCCCTGTTTACTCGACCCCTGCACACCCAGGGCTGGCCCCTGCAGACTGATGCGCGTCTCTCTGTCCCAGGTGGAGGTGGAGGTGGAGAGCATGGACAAGGCCGGCAACTTTATCGGCTGGCTGCACATCGACGGAGCCAACCTGTCTGTCCTGCTGGTGGAGCACGCGCTCTCCAAGGTCCACTTCACCGCCGAGCGCAGCTCCTACTACAAGTCCCTGCTGTCTGCCGAGGAGGCTGCCAAGCAGAAGAAAGAGAAGGTAGAGAGCGGCAGCCCATGCCTGTTCCCCCTCACCCTTCCCTCCGCCACACACTAACTTGCTGCCTCCAGAGAACGGGTGGAAGTGGTTCTGTCACCCCCTCACTGAGTGGCCCACGAAAGTGTTGGTCTCAGACCCCACACCAAGGAGCCACACAACCAAGGGAGAGGCTGCCAGCTCACATGTCCTCAGCCATAGCCTGTTGCAGACCTGGGCAGACTTGGGCTGCCAGCCTAGAAGATCACCAGGGATCCCCAGGCCTGCTTGGCTGGATCTGGGACAGAAATCTGTCTAGAAGGTGACCTTGGAGCCATGGGAGAAATGCCTGGGGTGTCCCTTCCTCCCCAGCCCTGACCCCTCTCCATCAGCGCCCTCAGAGGAATTTCCTCCACGTTGCCCCGTGGGGAGACAGCCCCAGGAGGCGCACGTAGCTGTTAGGGCAGCAGATGTACAGCCCTTCGGTCTCTGCAGACACTGTATTGAAGAGACAAGGGGGGTGGTTTTTGGAAAAGCAGCTTTTAGAAACCAATTGACAATTAAGGAACCCAGCGGTTTGGTGGTGGGAGCTGGGCCCAGCACCCCCTGCACTCAGCCTGTCGCTGTTGACTTACAGCCCAGCCCTAATAATGGGGATAAATCAGCCGGCCACCAATTTGTCAAAGCTTCTCTGGGCTTGAGGAGGATTTCTTGGGACAGCCGTGCTGAACCATAAATTTGTTCCAGGAATAAATGTTTCCTTCCCCATGGGGCAGCCATCTGGCTCAAAACTCACTTCCCAGAGCCAAAGCCCAGACACCTGCCAAAAAGAGTAAGGGGCTTTGGGGCCCACAGAGCACGGCATTCTTCCCCAGCCCAGAGCCAGTACCTCCTCACTCAGGGCCTCTCTTCTTCCCCTAGGGACTGTCCTCCTAGGCAGTCGCTCTCTGTATCTATTCTTCTTGTCCCCTGGGGATTAGGGCAGACAACCAGCTCTTTGGTGGTGGCAGGAGTATGGAGATGGAAGGACTCCAGGGAGAGGTGAACCAAAAGGCTAGGACAGGTGAAAGGTGACTGTCCATGGCCCTGGAGGAGGCAGCCCCCATAAGGCAGCCCTCATGAGGCCTCAGAGGAGGTTTCCACCTCCTGCTGACATTAAACTCTGTCTTCCCCGAACAATGGGGGAAACAGGCAGCCTTGGCTCCAAGGGAAAAATAGTCACACGGCTTCCTCCTGTATTTCCTGCTTGTGACAGCTGAACTTAAGATTGTCACCCCTGTGTCCTCCGCCTGCAGCAGGGAGATAGAGGAGAGGCAGTGCTGGGGCCTCCTGTTAATAGGGCTGAACCTTCACAGAAGAGTTAACAGCTGGGGGCACAGTGGCAAGCACCCGAGTGTAAGGCCCAGATTCTGAAAGCACCTCTGCCCCAGGCCTGCTTCCTGGCTCTGCAGCAAGTAAGCCTCGCAGCTGCCTCTTGGATCTGAGGGACTCAGGATAGGACAGGGAGGGGAATCTGGCCCAAGACAGAGGAGTGGGTTCCTTGCCAGGTGCTCCGCTGAACTGGGCATCATTATTTACTACACTAGGTTTGTCTGGAAGAGCCCAAGTCACCATTTTGCTGGTGCCACTTGATGACACTGAGATGTAATTACCAATGATTAATTACTTACATGTGCTGCATGTTTTTATTCCAGTTCAATTAAAATGCAGTGCACAACTCTCAGTGCTGGGCCTGCTGCCTCCTGGGTCCCTCTCCTGTAAATCCCTGTTCTCTTCAAGGATCCTGAGGAGCCTAAGCAGGCTTTCCTCCTCCTGGCGGGGCTGCTTCCTGGAGGCAGACTTCATAGCAGCCCTCAGACTTGGCTGGAACCAGATGAGAGCATTTGGTGGCCAGCTGGGGGACAATAACCTGACCATCTGAGATGTACCCAACCTTGCCTCACTTGTGACCCCAGTGAGGGCTGCCTTACCTGTTAAGAGACAGGGATTGAGAGATCACGTTAGCATCAGGATGCATGAATGTTTCTACCTGCTAGCTAACCAAGAGAAGGTAACATTGAGAGGTTGTGTGAGACCAGGAGCGTGCAGAAGTCTTGAAGGGAGTATGATTATGTGCACGTGCATTCGTGAGTGTGTCTGTCTGGGGAATCTGACGGTGCTGGTTTCCCAGCTACGAGGGGTTAGCTGCCTCCCTGATGGATTTAATTCCTCCCTGTACCCTGTGGATTCCTCCTCAGTGAAGGCTGGTAGGAGCCCTTCCCTTCCTCTGCAGGAGGGTACCCCCCACCTCCTCCTCAGGGGCCCTGGGCAGACCCAAGGACCAAGGAGGGAGCCGCAGATGGCAGATGCCTATCCTCCCTCCCCCGAAACCCTACCCCACACTTGTGTCCAGCAGGGCCCTGGACAGGGCTGGATTGGCCATTGATTGGCTTTTATTGATCTTAGCTTCCCCACTGCAGGCTTGAAGGCCTCCGCTACCCTGGCCCTGTGCCAGCCCCACCCCCAGAGCCTTATGAGCAGGGATATTAAATAGGATTTAGAAAGGAAAGACTCCAGCCAGTGGATCCTCAGTCCACATTTCGCATCTCCAGCCAGAAGGAGGACCTGGGGCTCCCCAAGGAGGAAGTACAGGGAAGAGGGAGGGCCAGGACTGGGAAGAGCACAGGAGGAGACACAGACTCCACTCCCAACCTGGCCTTGCCTGTGGCTGGCGTGGTAGTCTCCGTCCCTTTGGGCAACTGCAGCAACAGAGGACCATAAAGAACTCCAGAGTATAGAAGGGACCTAAGCAAGGCAGGAACCTGTGTGGCAGAATGGCCTGCAACCCATTCTCAATCTTGGTCTATAGCCAGGACCATGGAGGGTGCCAGCAGCACCCTCCCTCAGGGAGGTACTCTATCCTGGCCCAGACTTGAAGCAGAAAAGACACTGTTCTCCAACCTGACCATAGCCCTACCATCAGTCAGAGAGCTGGGACAGCCTCTCACCAGTGACGCAGCTTGGAGTGGACCAAGAGCAGGAACAGACCCACTCCATGAGTGGGTCTCCCAGCATCCCTGGGCCCTGCTACTTAGGCCAGATTCAGGCTTCGCTTTGCCAAAGGCCCAGAGAACTCACAAGTCCAGTACCCCTGTCCTCTGCGCAGGTCCTCCACAGGCCAAGAGTCTGGGGGTAGAGCCAGAAGGCACTCTCTCTGCGTCTATGTGCACAATCAGAGCTCCTTTTGGAAAGATATGTTCCATGGTGCTTCCCCCAGACAAGCTTCTTGTCAGGGATCTGAGCTGTAGGAGGTTGGAAAGGCTGTGGGAAAGTGGCACATGTCTGGCAGGTGTCTTGTCAACGTGTGTGTCTCCTCCCTGCACCACCTCCGCCAAAGGGCAGGGTAAGTCAACATGGGCAAAATGCACCCTTGTTTTAAGGGTGGGACATGGGTAGCTAAGCCTAGCTGACTGACTCCTTCTCACCAGGAAGTCACCTGGCCAGGCTGCATTTACCAGCTTGCCACTGGAGCAGGCTAAGCCCCAGGGAGCAGCTGGTCACCTCCATCCCAAAGGGGAAGAGGAATCTTCATGGCTTCACTGTCCAAAGGGCCAAGTTCAGACATCTCTTAGAAACAGAGTTCCTTCGTCTGAGGATTGAGCTCTCTTCTACCCTTTGGATGCCTCTTGGCAACTTCAGGAGCCAGCCACTTTGTGTGGAGATGCCTTGTCTTCTCAGTTCACATGGCAGCGTGTACTTCCCCTTCTACCCCCACGTGAGCTGTGGGACCTTGTCATATGGCTGGTCCCATTGTTGGGGGCAAAGGGTCATCCCTGAGGCTTTTGTTTGCATCCTCTGTGACTCCATGCTTGCTGTCCACCTGAGCCAGCCAGAGAAGGAAGCTCCACCTCCTCTCCCCAAGGAGGAAACCTGATGCTGTCGCCTGAGGCACTTTCACTTGAGGAGTCATTAGCAGTTTGTGCTCTCAGCCTGTCAGGCTGTTCCCAATTCATCAACACAGCTGAGAAGCCGCCTTCCCCCACAGACGAGGGAAGCAGGGTGGGGCCCACTCTGGAACTAGTGCAAGGGGTCCTATGCCTTTAACCAGCTGAGTGCTGGGAAAGGAGGGAGCTAGAAGGAGCAGCCAGAGAGGAAGAGGGAAGGACTGGCTGAACAGTCTGGAGAGCTCAGGGGAGAGCTCAGGGTGTGCTGAGAGAGGGAGGGTTTCAGGATTGCAAAGGTGGGTGCTGCAGAGAGAAGTGAGTAACTCAGGAAGGGCTCAGCTCCAGCTCCCATAAGATAGGGCTGACAGTCTAGTCTCCCAGATAGTCTTGTCTCCCAGAGGCAGTGCGTCCCATCCGTCCTTGGAGCTGCAGGGGTCCCAGAGGGGCTGGGGGCCCAGACATCAATAGGAATGACTACTGGCTGACTAGATACTTACCTGAGGAACTGCCAGCTGGGCCCAGGGGCAAAGCCTCAGCCTCATCAGGACATAGGCCTTGGAAGTGGAGCATTTGTGGCTCTCTTCTAAGGCCCTTTCATGGGGAAGTCTGCAAGCTACAGACCCACTTTGCTATACAGGCTGCTGGGCCCTTGAGGGATTGGGCCAAGGGTCTCTGTTCTGACTAGGGACAGAGCCTTGGATTAAAGTCCTGCTGCCTGCCGCCTCCCCTCTGGCCAGCCAGGGTTGGGGGTGCTAGAAGCAGTGGTGTATGCAGAGGCCACTGGTGATGAGGGGAATGGTGGTGGTAATAGGGACAGATGTTGGGGTGTCTGGAGTCTGGGAGGTGAGAGGGGTTCAGGAGCTGTTTGGGTAGGAGCCCAGCACCAGCCGCAGAAGGCACCGCTCTGTGTAGGATGGCAGAAAGCTTGGGCCTGGGAGATGTGTCAGTCGTTCCCCGGTAGCCACCCCTTCCAGTGGAAGAACACACGCTTGTGCCGTGTCTAGCGCAGAAGTGTGGGTTCTGAGGTCTGAGCCAGTGTGCTTCTAGGATTCCAGCATTCCCGCCCCCCAGCTGCTTCCTAAGCCCCCAGGAATCTACACAGTCCCTGAAAGGCATCATCTTAGTGATTGGGTAGTCAAATGAACTACCTAATTTTCAAGGGAAGAAGAGACCCAGAGGAGGTAGCTAGCTTGACCAAAGTCAGACAGCAAATTCAAGGGCTATAGGGACACAAGGCCACATCTCCCCTCCACAGCTTTTCCTGCTGCTCAGTACTGCCTTTTTCTCCAGGCTGCCCAGTCAATGCCAAAATGCCCCTGGAAGAGCTCTAGAGCCAGGCTGCAAGGGTTTGGATCCTGGTTTCACTACTTCTAGCTGCAAGCCCATGTAACTCAGTTTGCCCATTCGTAAAATAAGAATAATGTCAATACCTGTTCAGAGGGCTATGGTGAGGATTAAATGAATTAATATTTGGAGAATGTTCAGAATGGCTCCTGGCTACTTAGTAAGCACTGAAGTTTGGGGTGAATACCTTTATCATCCCTGTTCTTGTGTGCATGTGTCTAGGGGACCCCATGTGTGGTCTAGTTCCACACTCCCCCACCCCCCACCCCCTTCCTGCTGCTCAGCTGGAAAGCCACCTCCCTCCCCTGCTCTGACAGGCGTCACTACTTAGATAATCTCCTGGCCTCAGGATTGGACTTGACTCACTGTCACCTCGAGTCAACTTCTGAGCCGCTGCAGCCCTGACAGCACAGGGCTCAGGAAGGAAAGGAGAGAGGGAAGGGTGGGGAGGGGATGGCCCAGCTTCTGAGCTGAGGTCAGAGCAACCTGCTGGAGGTGAGGAGGATGCAGGAAGGAGAAGTTGCTGCGGACAGGCATTCTTGCCCAGTGATGAGCCCACCCCAGCCCAGGGCTGTCACTTGGACTGCCTGCGGAGTGTCAGGGGCTTTGTGTCAGTGAGAGGGCCTGCAGAGTTCAGAGGAAGCTCTGCAGAGCGCCAGGAGGAAGGGAGATGGGGACCGAAGCACCAGGGCTGGTGAGTGGGGAGCCCCAAGCCAAGGCGGTTGATTACAACAGGGTCTCACACTCTGGTACGCGTGAGAACCAGCTTGGAGTCTGCTTTTGCTTGTTCCACTCTTTCTGGGACCCTTGGATTATAATTTGGTAGGCCCAGGGGGGACCTGGGAACCTGCATTTTTAATAAGCCACCCAGTTGCTTCTGATGCCTGCCAGAATTTGAGAGCCACTGGATGAGAAGAACTTCAGAGAACCTGCCTCCGCCCTCAGCAGTACGGGGCCTCGGGGCTCAGCTCAGTGTGATTCGAGTGCCCTGCAGTGACCCCCCCCCACCCACACACACATACTCTCCTGGGGTGACCCCATTTGCCCAAAGCTTCTTTCCCAGTGTCCTTTATGACTTCACTTCTTGGTCCCCCCTCACCTCTACTGACTGGACACGCAGGTCTGGGCCCACTATGAGGAACAGCCAGTAGAGGAGGTGATGCCCGTGCTGGAGGAGAAGGAGCGGTCAGCCAGCTACAAGCCAGTGTTTGTGACCGAGATCACTGACGACCTGCACTTCTACGTGCAGGATGTGGAGACCGGTGAGTGCCCAGGGGCACCCGTCACCTGGGGCTGGGGGCTCTGCTCAGTGGGAGGGAGGAGCATAGCCGTGGTGGTCCAGGAGCCTCACCTGGAGACCCCACACTGGTGCCACCCCACCCCCAAGCCTGTCACACTGCTCCCTGGGCCCGTGGGTCATTTCATGAACCCACAGGTACAGTGGACACAGGCATGTCGGTGAGACTGAGCGGGTCCTCTGAGGCCCAGTGAGGTAACAGATTTTGTCTGGGTGGTGCTCTGAGACTCCTAGGTCATGGTTTGCCCCCCTACATCCCCGGCTGGACTGGACAGGGCCTGGCCTGAGGCTCTGTAGCCCCAGAGTCTGTCAGGAAGCACCAGCCAGGCAGGACTCAGCCCCTCTCCCTCCCAGCTTCCTTGAGGAGGAGGGGCTGGGCTGTCTCTGCTGGGGTTTCTCCTTCTCTAGCGGTTAACATAGCCCTGAGTGGTAGCCGGTTTCCATGGAAACAGGCAATGCTCTAGGGGAAGTCATCCCTGGGCCATCTTTCTAAAGGACCCTCTCCTCCCTCCTGTCCTCGAGTGCTGTGCCCTGTGGCCAGGGTCCTCTAGGCAGAGGCTTCTAGAGACCAGAGGACAGGAGAGCATACTGGCAGCAGCTGGCCCCACTTCCCTCCTCCACCCACTGTCCTCTCACCACGCTGACCTCCCTCCTCTCATTGCCACCCTGTGCAGGGAAACAATTTAGTTGGGAGCCGAGGAAAAAGCTCGTAAAGCCACCTCTGGGTCCAAGGAGCCCAATCCTGACAGAGGGGGCTGAAGGTGTCGCTGGCACTCAGGACAGCCTCAAGGATGGCAGGATGCATCTCTGTGTGGCCTCCACAGCCCCAAACCAGGCCCACTCCAGATTGCCAACAGCCTTGTCTCAGCCACTTCCCTTCTAATGATATTTCCCAGGCAGCTGCTTCTGTGGCAGTGTGGTTTTTCACCAGGAAAAACTTGACCATTCCTGGTCTTGACCTGGCTATGCTTGGGAAAGAAAAATGCAGGAGAGGGGAAGGGATGGGACTGATGAGCCTTCAGAATTAGGTTCTCGTGATGTCAGCTGTCCTGGGGAGAGCTAGACCAGCAGTTGCCTTGGAAATGAACCCAGGGCGGCAGCTCCAGGTCTGGGTTGTGTGACAGAGAGGAATCTTGCGGTGGTGGTTGAGGTGGGAACAAGAGCTGTTCCCGAGCAAAGGAGCCAGCTAGAAGGGCCCTCTAAGAAGGGTGCGATGACTCCCAGGCAGGCTCCACCTGGACACTGAGCCCTGCTCGGGAGGACCCACCTTGCATAGGAACAGGGCCCTGAATTCTCCAGGGGCCAAAGCCTAAGGGTATAAGGCTTCATGGGACTGCCCTGTACCCCACCTGGCTGTCTGTGGCAGTTCTAGGAAGCCAGGACACTGAAGTGAGTGTGTCCAAGGCAGAAAATAAGAAAAGAAAGAAAACTAGAGAAACCGTGTGTTCTTAGAATGTTGGAAGAAAAGGGAGTAAGGCCCTTCGTGGCAGCCACCCAGGGAGTTGTGGTGGGCTCCAGACAGGACCCTGCCCTCGCGTGGCTCTGTAAAATCCATGAAAATAAACCTTGGAATCCACAGCCTCTCCTCCCTCTTCAGAAACCTTTTATCTGCTCTTGAGGGGCATCATCTCGTCTGTGTCCCTTCTCTCAATTAAAGCCTGCCTTCAGGAAGGAGCTGACAAAAACACTGCCATTTGCTGCAAATGACCAACCGGGCTCTGCATAAGGACCTCCCAGAGGGCTTTGCCTGTTTGCAGTGGACAAAACCCTGCTTCTGTTGCCTTGGAGCAGAAAAATAAAAGTAGACCAAGTTACGGAGGAACTGTCTATATCAAGGCTTCTTCCTAATCCCTGGACTTTTACTGTCTGTGGGCCAGGAGCACTTGCTAAGGACAAGTGTAGAGGGTTTGCCATTGGGTGGGGGAGGGGCAGCTGCTGCCTTCCAGTTCCAGTTCTGAAACCAGCTGTGTGAACCCCGCGCCAGTGGCCCATGCCGCAGCCTGACGTAGACACACATCCTGGCATGCATAGGCAGCGTTTATTTGCAGTACAGTTGAGTTATTAAGCGCCCTGCATATATTGGGGATTCTGCTAGGCCTTGAGTGAGTAAACAGAAACAAGTGAGCTATGGTCTGTGCCCTGAAGGAGCTCACAGTGTAATGGCAGTGAACTTACAAGGCTGACTATGGAAGTGTAACAATGAACACTTGTCATACACCAGTTATAGCATGGCCTTGGGCCCCAAAGATAAACCACATATCCACCTGAGAGGGAGGGGGGCAAAAAAAGTCTGAAGCTGAGCTACAGTCAGGCCCAGAAGGAACATACAAGGGAAGCCACAGGGGACTGATGCCTAGCAGGATGGGGGTGGGGAGGGCCTCGGGAGTCGCTGGCAAAAACCAGCAGACAGGCTGGGCTCAGTGCGCTGGCTCACATCTGTAATCCTAGCACTCTGGGAGGCCAAGGTGGGCGGATTGTTTGAGCTCAGGAGTTCGAGACCAGCCTGAGCAAGAGCGAGACCCCATCTCTACTAAAAAAATAGAAAGAAATTATCTGGACAACTAAAAATATATAGAAAAAATTAGCCGGGCATGGTGGCACATGCCTATAGTCCCAGCTACTCGGGAGGCTGAGGCACTAGTATCTCTTGAGCCCAGGAGTTTGAGGTTGCTGTGAGGTAGGCTAACGCCACGGTGCTCACTCTAGCCAGGACAACACAGTGAGGACTCTGTCTCAAAAAAAAAAAAAAAAAATATATATATATATGTGTGTGTGTGTGTGTGTGTGTGTGTGTGTGTGTATATATATTTAAGCTTTCCATTACAATTGGCACAAGGAATGTATCTGGATTTACGTTAAAAATCTGGCTTAGACACATTTTTTCTTTACCAACATATTAGTGCCATCTTCACAAAGATGTTTCTACCAAATTTTTTAAAG
>CAUYSK010029036.1:0-39779 GCA_963575035.1 Avahi laniger | reverse complement strand
CAATCAGTTGAAAGAGGAAAAACAGGTTTTTAGAAGAAGATATTCTGCTTCAAGATTGCAGTATCAACTCCTGCCTGAGTTTCCAGGAGGCTGGCCTGCCCTACAGATTTTAGACTTGGTAACCCCCACAACTGTTTAAGCTGATTCCTTAAAATCTCTCTCTCTCTCTCTATATATATATGTAAAGAGCCAGAGGAAGCTAAAAGCATAGTCACATGTGATTGGAGGGCAGTATTAGCCAGAAAAAGATGAGTAGAGAAGAATGTAGGCAACTTGGTTTGATGGAACTTCTGATATAGACTTCTGATGGGATTTGTATTCTATAATAGTTACAGCAACTCTCTTACTAAACCATGAATTGAACTACTCCCAACTAAGCTAAGAACATCCACTTAAAGAAATGGTGCAGGGTAATTTAACATGGTATGAACAAACATCAATATTGACTATAAAGCTAATTTGCTGCTATATCTTTAAATATCTTTTCAGATCTGATGCAGAGAGTACCGCTGTCCACCTGGAAGCTTTGAAAAAGTTAGCACTGGCATTGCAGGAGAGGAAGTATGCTATTGAGGATCTGAAAGAGAAAAAGCTGAAAATGATAGAGCATTTGAATTTAGATGACAAGGAGTTAATCAGAGAACAGACAAGTCACTTTGAGCAACGCTGGTTTCAGCTGGAGGACCTTGTTAAAAGGAAAATCCAAGTGTCAGTCACCAACTTAGAGGAGTTAAATGTGGTGCAGTCCAGATTTCAGGAGCTGATGGAGTGGGCGGAAGAGCAACAACCCAACATTGCGGAGGCCCTTAAGCAGAGCCCGCCTCCTGATATGGCTCAGAACCTTCTCATGGATCACCTGGCCATTTGCAGTGAACTGGAGGCCAAACAGATGCTCCTGAAATCGCTCACGAAGGACGCTGACAGGGTGATGGCTGATCTCGGCCTAAATGAGCGCCAGGTCATCCAGAAGGCGCTCTCCGATGCACAGAGGCACGTGAACTGTCTCAGTGACTTAGTGGGCCAGCGAAGGAAGTACTTAAACAAGGCCTTGTCTGAGAAAACCCAGTTTCTCATGGCAGTATTCCAGGCGACCAGCCAAATTCAGCAGCACGAGCGAAAGATAATGTTCCGCGAACATATCTGCCTGTTACCAGACGATGTGAGCAAACAAGTTAAAACATGTAAGAGTGCACAAGCCAGCCTCAAGACCTACCAAAATGAGGTCACTGGACTTTGGGCCCAGGGTCGTGAATTAATGAAGGGAATCACAGAGCAGGAGAAGAGCGAAGTGCTCGGTAAGCTTCAGGAATTGCAGAGTGTCTATGACACCGTTTTACAGAAGTGTGGTCATCGGTTACAAGAACTAGAGAAAAATTTAGTTTCTAGGAAGCATTTTAAGGAAGATTTTGATAAAGCCTGTCATTGGCTAAAACAAGCAGATATTGTTACATTTCCTGAAATCAACCTAATGAATGAGAGTACTGACCTTCATACACAACTGGCCAAATACCAGCACATTCTTGAACAATCTCCGGAATATGAAAATCTTCTACTTACCTTACAAAGAACTGGACAGGCCATACTACCTTCGCTGAATGAGGTCGATCATTCCTACCTCAGTGAAAAGCTAAATGCTTTGCCCCAGCAATTTAATGTCATTGTTGCCTTGGCTAAAGATAAGTTCTATAAAGTCCAAGAAGCAATTCTTGCTCGGAAAGAATATGCTTCCTTGATTGAGTTGACAGCCCAGTCTCTGAGTGAACTCGAAGACCAGTTCTTGAAGATGAGCAAAGTCCCCACCAATCTAATTGTGGAAGAGGCTCTGTCTCTTCTGGATGGTTGCAGAGCTCTGCTGGGTGAGGTGGTGAGCCTTGGGGAAGCAGTGGATGAACTGAACCAGAAAAAAGAAAGTTTTCGCAGCACAGGTCAACCTTGGCAACCAGACAAGATGCTGCACCTTGTCACCTTGTATCACAGGCTGAAGCGACAAACAGAACAAAGGGTTAGCTTATTAGAAGACACCATGAGTGCTTACCAAGAGCATGAAAAGATGTGCCAGCAGCTAGAGAGACAACTAGAGTCTGTAAGAGCAGAGCAGTCCAAAGTGAATGAGGAAACGCTGCCTGCAGAAGAGAAGCTCAAAATGTATCACTCTCTGGCAGGAAGTCTCCAGGACTCGGGAATTCTACTAAAGCGAGTGACTGTGCATCTTGAGGATGTTGCTCCACACCTTGACCCCTCAGCATATGACAAAGCCAAGCATCAGATCCAGTCCTGGCAAGAGGAGCTAAAACTGCTGACTTCAGCCATTGGCGAGACGGTGGCAGAGTGTGAGAGCAGAATGGTGCAGAGCAGAGACTTCCAGACTGAGATGAGCTGCTCCCTGGACTGGCTGAGGAGAGTGAAGGCGGAACTCAGTGGGCCAGTGTGCCTGGACCTCAACCTACAGGACATCCAGGAGGAAATCAGAAAGATCCAGATTCATCAGGAAGAGGTCCAGTCCAGCTTGAGAATCATGAGCGCCCTGAGTAATAAGGAAAAGGAGAAATTCACGAAAGCCAAGGAACTGATCTCTGCTGATTTAGAACATACCCTCACTGAACTCTCAGAGCTCGATGAAGACATTCAGGAAGCTCTAGGCACCAGACAGGTTCGTGTGGTAGGACTTGGCTTTTCTTGTTTTCATTCTGCTTATTTATAAGCAGGTATGAGAAATCTGGTTGGTTAGGTGGTTGATTGATTAGAATTGCTTCTTTAAATATTTCTTTTTTGATACTACATAGAATCACCTTCAACGGTGATGTAAAATGATGCTCTAATTGTTTATGCACATGGTATTCGTTTTATGTGTTTTCCATGTTGACTTCACTTTTCTTCTAATAGTGCAATATCTCAGTGATCTCTCACCTGTGGGAGAGATAATAAATGATATTAATAATATAATTAATACTATATGTTAGTATACTAATAATAAAATTGATTAACAATGAATAGTTAATGATGCCTTTTTTAAACAATGTGAAAACCTGGACTTTCTGAGATAAGCACTGGGTGAACAGTCTCCAAACAGAGACAAATAGGTTGGAAACTTTGCAGCCCTGAACCTGATAATAAGCGTCTTTGTTGTGGGGGCTCCCATTAGTTGCCCCATCTCGTCACCCCTTCTCCTCAGGGAGAGGCACCTCCCTTCCCTATAGCTCAGCAGAGCAAGACTGGAATATTTGTAACGACTTGACTTGGGGATAACAAAAACAAATGGGAGCGTGTACAGTTTCCCAGATTGGCCGCCTGATTGGGTCTCGCTCTGTAGCTTGCAAATTCTCTGCATTTCAGCAATAAGAAGAGACAAACAGTGCACAGGGGATTACTTCCTCTAATTCCTTGGCCACTTTTCTCTATGTCTTCAGTCCCTCTGAATCCAGGAGATTTCAACCAACCAGTTAGGAGAAAGATAACTTTTGTCTGGATAATACAATAGCTAAAGCCTTGGAGGAAGGCACATCTGCGTTCTAACAGCAGCTATTCAATCTTAGGCAAATCACTTACATCCTTTAAGTCTCTGTTTTCTCTTTGTGGAAGAGGGATATTAATGCCTCCCCTGTTATTAGGTCTATCTTCTTACCACAGGGCCTGACGTGAGGTAGGCCCCATGAATGTTAGCCGTCATTTAACTTTATTTTCTGCATAGATTAAAGTTAATACTTTAACTAGTAAAAATTTAATCTCAGTATATGAGTAAAATCTTAATAAACTTCATCATATATAATTCTGACTTCTTAAAGTCTATTTAGTATACTTTGACCTTTGAATGTTGATTCAAGGTCTTTGTTAAAAGAATTAAACTATTTTCCTATAGCTATAAATATAAATAAGGATGGTGTGTATAACCTAGAGTGTAGAATGACAACAGAAGTTACCTGGAATTTTCGTTCTTGAAAAACATCTGCCAGGTAAGCTTGCTTCTTTTGATGTGGTGGTTAAGATTCTGAACCAAAATCTTAAATCTATTGAGATGTCTCTACTTCTACCATCTTGTCTTATTGGTCGTCTCGTCCCAGATAACTGAAGGTCGTGAGTCTGGAGCATTTCTGATCTCCTCCACTGATTCTTCGCTCTGCCATCCCCATTCTCTCCTTAGTCAGTGCTGCTCTCACCTGTACTCTCTCTACCACTGCCCTGCCTCTCTGCTTGCACAGTCCTGGCCAGTTACAGTGTTTCTTTTCCTTCTGGATTGGAAGGGGCCAGCCTCCCAGACTTAAACTTTCCTGCTTTAGTTTCTATTCAAGACTCATGGGCTACTGTTTTCTTTCCAGAAGTGGCTATTTGGTCTGGTAAATGCCAGTTTGGAAGTTTGATGTTGTTATACTTCTAACCAACCGAGGCATCACTGCACCTTGGTAAACATTAGGTCTGCCACATGTCACTAAACACCACATTCTTTATTTAGAGAGGGAGGGATGTTTCAGAATTACTCAAGATATCAACATAAAATTTCTATTCCATTTCTGTCCTTATTTATTTAACTGCAATCACAAAATTAGAACAGGAATAGCAGGATTATCCTTTTTATAAAAGAGAATAATGAACTGTACCACAGAATAATTTCACCAGCTGATCAATTCACTTATACATCTGAGAGACAGAGGACTGGAAAAGAAATAGAAAGACAAAAATGTTTCCTGTAAACACATTGCAACTGAGAGTTGATTATGCTTGTAATTACTATTTTTCAGGCCACCTTGATTGAAATATACAGTCAGTGTCAAAGGTATTATCAAGTATTTCAAGCAGCTAATGACTGGCTTGAAGATGCCCAAGAAATGTTACAGCTGTCAGGCAACGGCTTAGATGTGGAGAGCACAGAGGAAAATCTCAAAAGCCATGTGGAATTTTTCAGTACAGAGGATCAGTTCCACAGTAACCTGCAGGAACTCCAAGGCCTGGTAGCCAGCCTGGACCCACTCATCAAGCCGGCTGGCAAAGAAGACCTGGCACAGAAGATGGTGTCCCTGGAAGACAGGAGCCAGAGAATCATCCAGGACTCACACTCCCAGTTAGATCTCTTGCAGAGGTGTTTAAAGTTGTTCTGTACTTTATATTTCAGTGAAATGAATTTTTACGTAGAAAATAGTGATGTACGCATGTAAATTTACGCTAACGCATGTAAATTCATTCTTCTCTACATGTATTGTCATCTTCTATTGATGTATTAACACATCTCAAGATGTGTCTAGATTAATACATCTCTAGATATATTGTCTAATATAACATTAGACATATTGACACCAGAGCTTCATGTAGAAATATGTGATTTCATGTTGCTTATTGATTTCTCTTGGACTCTTTCAAGATGTACAACTCAATGGCAGGATTACCAGAAAGCAAGGGAAGAGATTATTGAGTTGATGAATGACGCAGAAAAGAGATTGTCTGAGTTTTCTTTGTTGAAGACCTCTTCTAGTCATGAAGCAGAAGAAAAATTGTCAGAACACAAGGTCAGTTTTATTTTTTTAATATCCTTTAATTGTTATTGTAATGAATCTTTGCAATGAGAGGGTTCCAGAAATAAATCAATAAACCTTAATGTCTATCTGGGTTCTCTAAATATGATAAGGATACATTTAACTGCATTTTATAAAAATTTTAAGTTAGTTTAAATACTATTACTTTTTTAGGTTTCTCACTGACAATGCACAGCTAAAGTTTAAAAAAGACATTTAGGCCGGGTGCAGTGGCTCAAGCCTGTAATCCTAGCACTCTAGGAGGCCGAGGTGGGAGGATCCCTTGAGTTCAGGAATTCGACACCAGCCTGAGTGAAAGCAAGACCCCATCTACTAAAAATAGAAAAATTAGCCAGGTGTCGTGGCACATGTCTGTAGTCCCAGCTACTTGGGAGACTGAGGCAGGAGGATCACTTAAGCCCAGGAGTTTGAGATTGTAGTGGGCTATGATGAATGCCACTACACTTCACCTGGGGTGACAGAGACTGTGTATCAAAAAAAAAAAAAAAGACATTCAGAACAATTTGCTTCTGTCTCATATATCGTAGCAATATAAGGAAGAATGTAACATACTAAAATGTCAAATATGGTTCACTTATATTTCTATTTTTTAAAAATGGGAAAACATCAAGTAGCAAATAAACTTTTTTTTTAATAAATAATATTCACCTTACCTCTTTAAAAAAATCCAAGCCTAACTGTTAAAAAGTAAATGTTGGCTGAGCGCAGTGGCTCACACCTGTCATCCTAGCACTCTGGGAGGCGGAGGTGGAAGGATTGTTTGAGCTCAGGAGGTTGAGACCAGCTTAGCAAGAGTGAGATCCATCTCTACAAAAAATTGAAAAATTAGCCTGGCGTGGTGGTACACGCCTGTAGTCCCAGCAATTCAGGAGGCTGAGGCAGGAGGATTGCTTGAGCCCGGGAGTTTGAGGTTGCTGTGGGCTGTGATGACTCCACTGCACTCTAGCCAGAGTGACAAAACAAGACTCAAAAAAAAAGTAAATGTTAAAGTGAGAGTTACTAGAAGAAAATAAATTTATGTGGAAACATTTTTTGTTTTGCCATTAATTTTGGACTTTACCCAAATCCTCAGAACTTTAAAAAAATCAGTCTCTTCCTCTCTCACCTTTCTTCCTCCCCTGACCCTTCACCCCAGGCTTTAGTGTCAGTAGTTAACTCTTTTCATGAGAAAATTGTGGCCCTGGAGGAAAAAGCTTCACAATTAGAGAAAACTGGGAATGACGCAAGCAAAGCAACCTTAAGCAGGTCGATGACCACTGGCTGGCAGCGCTGGACGCGTCTCTGTGCTGTGGCCCAGGACCAGCAGAAGATACTGGAAGATACAGTGGATGAGTGGAAGGGCTTTAACAATAAGGTAATTTCCATATTGATGGGCTCAAGTTATTTTTTTCCTCATTGGATATAATGTATTTTGAAAAACAGGATTTTGCTCCTTTTTGAAATCATCCTTTTGAAAGTAAAAAGGCTTTTTAAAATCTCTATTTCAACTCTGGAAGGCTGAGGCATGAGGATGGCTTGAGGTCAAGAGTTTGAGCCTGAACAAGAGTGAGACCCCGTCTCTACTAAAAATAGAAAAAATTAGCCGGATGTGGTACTACAGGTACACGCCTGTAGTCTCAGCTACTCCAGAGGCTGAGGCAGGAGGATCACTTGAGCCCAGGGGTTGAGGTCGAGCTAGGCTGATGCCACTGTACTCCAGCCTGGGCAACAGAGCAAGATTCTGTCACAAAAAAAAAAAAAATCTTTATTTCAATGAAAAATAAATTATGAAACAAAATACAATACACAATGGGCAATTTAGTCCCAAGTCAGGGTCAAATTATTTCAATTAGAAAACCAAACAATTACATTTTGAAAAAAGGACAAACCCATTTTGCTCCATTTGTTTTCTCACCTGGTCTTGAAAAAGTGCAAAATACTTTTCCTTTGCCATGCAAATGAACAGAAATTTAACTCATTTCCCAAATCTTATGTTTAATTTTTTCCACCTTTTAAGGATCCAGTATTTTAAGCCACATTTTCCTTTATGACTCAAAGGCACACATTTCTGTTAAGTATTGAAAAAAGTTTTTCATTTGTTTAGTTTACAAAAGAATCTTTGCTTGTAGCTCTGACTCAGGCAGGGCAAAGGCAATATATGTAACCTAAACATTTGTGCCCCCATAACATTCTGAAATAAAAATAAAAAATTTAGAAAATTCAAAAAATTCTTTTTTCTATATTATACATAGTCTTTGATTGCCCTGATATTATTTTGAGATTAAAGCTTTAAACCCAGAGTTATAGAGGTGGTCTTCCCTTTCATGTTAAGGAAATCGCTCATGTTTAACTTTCTGAAATTTAGCACTTGTACCATCATCTTTAACATGCTTTAATGCACTAGTGTCGAATGTGGCATTTATGAGAATTGCCCTATTTTTTTTCAGTTTATTTATTGTTTGACTTCATGGTATGTACATTTGTCACCAGGTTAAAAAAGCCACTGAAACGATCAATCAGCTGCAAGATAAACTCCCTGAGAATTCAGTGGAGAAAGCCTCAAAAGCAGAGCTCTTAGCTCTTCTTGAGTATCATGACACATCCCTCCTGGAGCTGGAACAGCTGCAGTCGACGTTAGGCATGCTGCGGCAGCAAGCACTGAGCATGCTCCAGGATGGAGCCATCCCTTCCCCTGGGGAGGAGCCGCCCCTCATGCAGGAAATCACAGCAATGCAAGATCGGTGCCTGAAGTAATTATACACGACTTTCATTCTCCGTTACTGACCTGGCCTAGAACCAAAAGGACAAATGTGGTACTTGGGTGTGGGGATGCTCTATCCTGCCACCTCAAAAGTGTGGGGATCTGTTCCCGTCATCCGTGCTTTTCAATCTTCTTAACTCTTTAATCATTTACCTGACAAATATATCAGTACATCTGGTAGAACTTAGACATACAATGATGAACCAAATGGACTCATCATCTACCTTCGTGCAGCTTACAGTCAAGCAGCGGAGATAGGGCAGCTAAAGAAGCCATTTCAGTCAAGTGTGAACAGGGAGCTAAGGGAATCCTAAGCAGAGACAACTGATGGATGACAGGAGTCAAAGAAGGCATCCCTTCAAGGGAGGGATTTGAACAGAAGACGGAGCAGGCTTGAGCGAGGGTGGGAGGAATGTGTTGCAAACGTTGCAAACGAGGGAAAGACATGTAAGGAAGCTTGGGAGCAAGCAGGTCACTGTCCAAGAGCTCCCTGGGTGGTGAGGGAGAGGAAGGGTGGTTGGGAGGGAAACGACTGAGAGCTATTTAGAACTTGGGTTTGACAAAGCTGGGTAAGTCACTGGCTATAAGAGATGACAGGGACATAGGAGCAGGGGTGGCACCAGAGTCCAGATAAATAATAGCCATTGAATGGCAATGAATTTAGAAAAAGAAACTTAATAGTATGTATCCAGCCTGATTCACTTCCTGAGCCAGAGGAAAAAAGTCATTAGATAATTTAATTCATATATTAACTAATATTAGCTCATATGTGTGCCACATTTATATCTTTCAGTTATAGATGATGTCACGGTAATTTGACATCACTTATTTAAACTCTTTAACCAAAGTTACATTAATTCAAACGAAGACTTGAAATTTGGACATTATTAACATTATTAATTTGTGGAATTTCTGGAGCTTGATTCTTTCTTTACAAAAGACTGTTTTCTAATAGCCACAAATATTCCAATTATACATTACTTTTAAATGCTGATGATTCTATACCATTTGAGTAGATTTCCAAAGAAAAAGTAAATAAATAAACAATCCCTGAGCAACTTTAGATAAGAAAATTAATTGTAATTTAGTGGCATGGGAGAAAATCAACTCTCAATTTTCCAGGGATAAATTATTCAATTCATATGGCATATATTCTTCTGTTATGCTTGAACTGATGTTTTGCTAAAAATTATTTGATGGTTTTGGGGAAGTGGCTTTACTTGCAAAAAAATGCTAGGTTTCCCTTTCTGTATATGTTTTGTATAAAATGATGTTGTGTTTTAGGGGGTTAGTTTCATTTCAGATCAGCTTCTTTTTTCTCCCTTTAACATTTCTGAAGCATGCAGGAGAAAGTGAAAAATAACAGAAAGTTGGTAAAGCAAGAACTGAAGGACCGAGAAATAGTGGAGACTCAAATCAATTCTGTGAAATGTTGGGTTCAGGAAACGAAGGAATATTTAGGGAATCCAACAATAGAAATAGATGCTCAACTTGAAGAACTTCAGGTACAAAAATCTCCTCATTCCCCATACCCATCATTTAAAAAAAATTGCCATTATTTTAATTAGGCACACTTGTTTACATTTAATGAATATTGAATTAAAACATTTCAGAAATGTGTTATATAAAAGACATTCAGTATTACTTCATGGGGTTTTCTTTTATTATGTATAAAGTGGACATGCTTCATATTCAGATACTAAAGAAAAGTTTGGTTTTCTTTTAATGTATTTCTCTAATTCCACACTTAATCCTATATTGATGAACAATATATAGCCTTTTTCCTATACCTGTAAAAATTGGTTTCCTTATCAGGCTCCCAGAAATTTTTTATTGTGATCTTTTCTTCAGATTCTCCTAACAGAAGCCACAAGTCACCGACAGAACATTGAGAAAATGGCTGAAGCACAGAAGAATAAGTACTTGGGCCTTTATACGATACTGCCTTCGGAACTCTCCCTTCAGTTAGCTGAAGTGGCATTGGACCTGAAGATCCGTGATCAGGTAAACCCATGATCAAGACAGAGTATCTTTCTGTTCTTTTGCAGGGTTGATCCTTTTGTATGAGAATATTTGACTTTCACAATCACGTCTTCTTGGAAACAGAGTTAAAAAAGAGATCGCTATGAAACAGGAATATTAAAAAATTAGAGGTCTTATTTGTGAGCAAGAAACACATGAGATGATCATAGATATGAACAGTAATGCCATGTAATTAAAGACAATTTATCTGCTTTCCTCACCTTTACAAAATGACTTAAAGAAACAAACAAAAAAAGTTATATTACGTGTGTTCAACAAATACTGATTGAGTGCACAGAATCTGCCAGGCATTCTAGCTGTTACATCATTTCAGCAGTTCAGCAAGATATAAGTTAAGGAGGTGAAGATATTTGAGGAAAGGGAAAATCAAAGTAAGAAATGGAAATATGATAGATTTTTAGGACTTTCTTGGTGGCTTAATTCTAAAGCCATTAAAGTTTAGTTAAAACCACTCTATATCGGACAAAGAACAGATAGACTAATTCTAAACTGCTACATGAAATGGAAAGTAGTATCACATGGTATGAACTATAAAATTCATATGAGTACGCCATACTTTTTGGGATCTCCAACGTATGTTGAAAAGTGTTTCAAAAATCTCATCAAAATCCAATTCTACTGCACCACGATTTTGCCTAAACTAATATATGCTGTTTTCTATTTTAAGTATTTAATTGACCTATTAAGCTTTCCTTGTTAGACATTGGAAGGTCTATTTGGAAGAATGATTTGGCGAGTTCAGATCTTTGAAAAAAGGGGGTTCAATTTTAAATTTTCTTTTTCTCTGGATAAATTTCCCTATAATAGAGTTTTCATATGCAGTCCATTTACTTTGGCACTCCAAATAATGAAGACCAAAACGTACTCTTTCAATGGTGTGCCTCCTCCCTACCAAAGAGGATTTTTTTTTTAAGGCCTTTCATTTTTATAAAGAAACATTTCTCCTCTGTACCATCTTCTCTGCAGCATTTTATTCTAAGCAACAGTATGAATGTTTAGTATCAAAGCAAACCAAAGCCGTTAGGATTTGTAAATGTTAAGTCATCATTTTGCATCTTCCTTTCCATTGGCTGTGCTTAATGCTTTGTTGGCATGCTACAGGGAGGCAGTTGGAAAGTTACGAAAAGAGTTAACAGATCATTAACAGCCCCTTATTAGAAGGTTCTTGGAAACAAATCCATGTGTCTCCAACTATTTAGGAGGGTTTCCATTTTATGAAGAAAAGCCTTAGAGGAGTTTGTGTGCTCAAAGTCACAAGGTTAGTAAGTGGAGAAGATGGGAT
Organism: Avahi laniger; assembly: GCA_963575035.1. Classification (NCBI taxonomy): domain Eukaryota; kingdom Metazoa; phylum Chordata; class Mammalia; order Primates; family Indriidae; genus Avahi; species Avahi laniger. The sequence continues at coordinate 28,192 of CAUYSK010029036.1, read as the reverse complement.
TCAAACTCAGGTGCCTATGCGGCCATCTATAATGAGTATTCTGTAAATATTTGATAAGTGAATTGCTGTACACGCATTGCTTGTTCTTTTGCTGAAACGGCAGCAGGAAGAGTGCAGTGAACGTATGAAGATGGTGGGAAATCAGGCATCACAGAAAGCCGGGAAGGCTGGTAACTAACTGCATGTGGCTGGTTGGACCAAACACATCAAAGCCAAAGCAGCGTTAACAGCCTAAATGTATCTCATCAACATCATTTGAGATTTTTTTATTATTATCCAATTTTAACCATGGTTGGCTTTGTTTTTCTCATTGATTATTTAGATCCAAGACAAAATAAAAGAAGTTGAGCAAAGCAAAGCCATGAGCCAGGATTTCAGCCAGCAAATTCAGAAGATAGCCAAAGATATCACAACTATTCTAACCAAGCTGAAAACAAAGACAGATAATTTAGCTCAAGCTAAAACTGACCAAAAGGTAAGGATGGATAAGTGGAAATACAAGAGGTGCTGCTGAATTAAGTTAAATATTTTTTTTGGAGTCAGTATTATTTGGGGATGTAGAAAAAAATAATCTTTATTAGCACCCTTTATTGAAACCAGATAATAAAAGCAGGTAGTAAAGAAATTTTGTAACTGTAATAGCACAGACCCACATATGTTTATAATTGAAGTGTATTATTACAATAAATATATATGCATGTATGTATAAGAGAGAAGAATGTCAAAAAACTAAACAATGATTTAGGAATACAGATCTGTAAACTCCAAAGTAAATTAAGTTCTTGGTGGTTAAACCTGTGTTCTCATTTTGTTGATGAGTTAAACGACTTTAATCCTTTTTGGGTGGGGCAGAAGGAAAATATTAGCCCTCTCACTCAGCCTCATAGGAAGTAAACACCAGGATTACAACACATCCTGCTCTGCCTTCCCAACCGAAGAAATATAAGTGACCTGATCATAGTAGAATTATTCTTTATAATATTTGGCTCTGACAAAAATCAGTCTGATCTCGGAAAACCTAGAGAAATTTGTTTTCTGTAGTCTAATGTTCTTTCATTTTGATGACCACGTAGGTTCTGGGAGAGGAATTGGATGGCTGTAATTCAAAGTTAATGGAATTACATGCAGCGGTACAAAAATTCTCGGAACAGAATGGCCAGCTGGGTAAGCCACTGGCCAAGAAGATAGAAAAACTGACTGAACTTCACCAGCAGACCATTAGACAGGCGGAGAATCGACTCTGCAAGCTCAGTCAGGTATGTTTTCCAGGCCAGCAATCAAAATTCTCTAAGGCAGAAACTACAATGCTCTGCTTTTCTCTCTTGAAAATAAATAAAAAGATGCTATTGACAATAATGTGAGTAGCTTACGTGTAGCTTATTTCCTACTGCACCTGTGTTCCTAAGATTTATATGTAAACCTGAGTTTATTTCATATCCAACCATATTATAAATTCACTGACAATGGCAACCATATAAATAGACTTTGGAGTGAATATTTTGTAAACTGGAGAAGTATTTTGTAAAGTGAATATTCATCCATGAACATGTTTTATAAAATTAATTTGGGGTACATTCAGATATCTTTAAGTAAGCTACATACATATTAGCTTGCATTTACTTAATAGGTTCAGGTCACACATCCCTCATAATTGTTGAGTGTAGACTGGACTTTTCCAAATCAAGTAAGTATTGTTTATATAATCAGGGACAAGTTAAAACCAGGAGTTGGTAACCAAGGAATTATGGTACTAAAACTTGGCATGCTCTAATTCCCCCCGCCACCTCCTTACTCAGTGGAGTGTGGAAGAAGGGGCAGAGGAGAGCTAGACACAGGAACAGGAGATGAGAAAAAGAAGGATTACGCAAGCAGATTAAGAACTTGGGCTTTATCCTAAAGTCACTGAGAAAACTTTGACAGATTTTCAACAGGGAAATGATTTTTTTGTAACACCTTTAAGTGGCACAGAAATTATAACAGTCAACCCTGAGGATCATTGCATCCAAAGAGACAGATAGAAGACTGATTTCTAGCTCAAGAAACAGAGTTTCCATTTGTTATCTGAATGTTAATGATTTTTCAGGCAGCATCACATTTAGAAGAATACAATGAAATGCTTGAATTAATTTTGAAGTGGATCGAGAAAGCTAAAGTCTTGGTACATGGAAATATTACGTGGAATTCTGCAAGCCAGCTTCGGGAACAATACATTTTGCATCAGGTAACTTTAGGAAAAGTAGTTTTCAACGAATAACAAAGAGCAATTTGGTTTAACTACTAAACTGACAAAAGATTTAGAAGGCCATGATGAAAAATTATTGTAGGTACCAGATAAAAAGAATGCTGAGGTACCTCTAATGTGTTGTCCAGTGTTTTGACAGGAAGTAGCTACCCCTGAGATTTCATGAGATGGTATAAATAAATATCCTCTGTGTTACCTAGACCTCCTTTTCTCCAAGACCCAAAACAGTCAACCCTATAGGACTCCTTTTATTGCATCTTCTTTGAAACAGTTCCATGCAGGGATATGGCAGGAAATTCTTCCCCCTGAAGAGTTGTAGTGACATGTGGAAAGATTATAAGCTCCACACTTGGATCAACAGGAAAACTCTGCCATTTAGGACTGTGTGGTTGGGAGCGGAATACTTTGCCTCTCTGAATTCTGTCTTATCATTTACATAAAGATGTAAATAACATTCATATTTCAGACTTATCATGAGGATCAAACGGTTTAACATATGTGAAAGCATCTACCTGGCAGGTGCGGGCGCCCAATAGGAGCTCTCACGTCTCCCTCCCTCAGCCTTCTGCCTGCTCTGCCGTCCGGCCTCCCACAGGAGGTGCAGGTCAGCTGGGAAGAAGCCATGAGGCCACATCACATGCAAGCTGCATTACTTCATTTCCTCTGAAGTTATGTGACAAAAATGTTCCTTTCCTCTCACTCACATCATCCAGGAAATTCTGTCATCCTTTCATAACTTAGGCTTGAATTAGATGTAGATATTTAACAGGCTAGTTATCTTGCAATGAAATATAGAATGACTTTAATATAAATTATATGGATATCCTCAAGCATTCTAGATTTTCTCTCTTATATGATTTATGTATACTTGTAGCTTTTAAATTAATCCTCTTTTCCATTCTAGAGTTTACAGGGTTCTAGATCAAAGCCTTGTTGCCCCCTTTTTGGAATACTTGAACAGCCCCTCATTTTTTCCTGAATCCACAATCTTCCTTCTCTGATCAATCTTGCTCAGTCCTCTCAAGACATATTTCTTAAACAACTCCAAGCTTTTGCTTTAAGATATGCTTATGTATTAACAAACAAGTAACAATTGACTTGGAAACAATGAAAAAATATCCAATCTCATTAAAAATCTAGAAATGCACATTTAAGCAAAAAAGAGACGGAGAGAGAATTTTAACTTTCAAGTTAAAAATGTTTTTTGCAAGTTCATACTTAAAGAAGTGAGAGCTCTCAAACACTGCTGGTAACCTGATAAAATCTTTTTGAGAATCAATTGGCAAAATACATGGTGGTCGTCAGAGATGTTACTACTCTGATATGTTGATTATCTTTTTCGGACTCATTATTAGGTCAGTAATCCAAAATGCGGAAAATATTTTGTGCAGTGTTAATAATTGTGATAAAATTTTAAAGAAAACTTAAATGTCAAATAATTTTTCCGTGTAAATATTTGCATATAATGGAACATAATATAGATCCTTACAGTGATCATGAAGAACTTTTTTTTTCAATAGCTTCTGCATTCACTTATTCAACAAACATGTATAGAGTACTTTCCCAAAGTAGAAATTTTGGTAGACATTTGGAATACAAAGACTATTCCTTGTTGCTGCCCCAAGGAGTTGATCATTTAGAGGAGGGGGCAGATGAAAAGGAGACAATTACAATGCCGTGTGAGGGAGAGAGGGCCCAGGGTGTTGATGGCGCCCACAGGAAGGTGCTCAACCCAGACCACCAGGGTTAAAGAGGAAGGGGAAGGAAGGCTGCTTAGGAAAAGGTGATACTGGGCTGAGCCCAGAAAATCCCTCCAGCCTACTTGTTGTGGAATGTGTTTTAGATAATGCCCTGGTAGAAATCCTAGAAGTAAGAGTGAAGGGTGCTCTTTTTGGTGCCTCTTTTTGGGGCTCTTTTGGGTGCTGGAAAGAGGAATAAGAGATAAGAATAGAGAGATAAGACAGATCCTGAAAGCCTATTAGGAATTTGGACTTTATCCTAAAGTCACTCTGAAGGCTCTGAAACAGATGTTCTGGCAAGGACAGTTCAGACTTGTATCTTAAGAAAGCTAACAGCAGCCTGCGGACAACAGATTGCTGAAGGTGAGGCAATGTAAAAGGTGGTTTCAATATTCCAGGAGAAAAGGACAAGGCCTCTCTTTGGAGACTGAGAGGAGAAGACAAAATCAAGAGATATTAAGGAGCTAGAATTCCCCGATTTGGAGACTTTTGGATGTAGGTGAGAGAGAGGGAATCGTCAAGGACGATTCCCAAGTTTTTAGGACTTGGGCAGTTGGGTGGGTTGACCCCTTCGTAGGGTACAGGGGAAGGAGCTTCAGGTACTGGAGTCATCTGGCACAGACGCTAAGGAGGGATGCAGCCTACAGACATTGTTCGGGGTGTTCTCATGCGCCTCCTTTAGGGATTAAAGCTGCCTGAGTTTATTCGAAAAGAGTACACAGTGAGAAAATCTGTGATCTAATATCAGGTGAAAAAGAAAGATGGAAAACCGTAGGTATATTATGATCTCTATTACCTAAAAATATGCCCAAATGTACCAGCAGTTATCTCTTAAAGTCATCTCTGGGTTATGAAATGATGCAATATTTTTATTTTCTTCTTTATATTTTCAATATTTTCTAAGATAAGTATTTTCTATAATATATATGTATTACATCCATTGTGAGAAAAGAAAGTACTCTATTTTTTAAAATAGAGTCTATTGCTTAAGAATAATATCCCATCTCCCATATCTGATGCTTGCACATCACATACCCCACTAACTGCACATTCGGTGCTCAGCCACCTCTTTGCCTTTGCATATGCTGTTCCCTCAGCGTGAAATATCTTTCCTCTTTCTCCCCATCTGTCAAATTGAAAACATCATTCTCACTGAGCTCAGATGTGACTCTTCCAAGGGCGCCCCTCCCAACCTTCCAGCAGGTTGGAGCACATCTCACCTGTGTCATCCCTTAACACTGGCTTCTCTTTCACTTTATGTTTTGTATAATGCATATTATTGATCCATTTGTATTACTGCTAGACCCAGCTGATGATAGCATTCTGAATGTCGAGGGCTGTATTTCTTCTCTTGATATTGCAGGTAGCTTCTACTCCTTTGTTTCGCTTAAAGCGAGTGGTTCATGGTTTTTGTTTGTAATGTCCTTAATTGTCTTTTCTTAGATTAATATGCACTTAGGTCTTAGATATAGAAGAGGAGAGCTGAAAAGTACTTCTTTAGTTTAAATATGGTAAAAGTTAGACCCAGAGACATAATTAAGACACCCAAGGTGTTCGAGCTTCGCCATTGCTGGAATACTCGTGTCCCGACTCTCACGAGGGGAGAGCTTGGGGGTGACGGAGCCTGAGCCTCACGGCCTCACACTCAATAATACGTGGCCTCTGCATGGTGTTTATGGTTCCTGAACTACGATTTGTTTTTTTTGTGAGAAAGGGATAACAGTAGGTGCCTACCAGATGGGGAAAGGGCACAGGGGTGCGAAGGTTAAACACAGTAACATACACCCAGACCTATACAGAGCACTTTATCCCTCACCATATTGAATGCCTATACCTCTCAGTCCACTTGTCAATGTCACGAATATTGACGATTCACTCTAGACCCTGCTGGAAGAATCTGAAGAAATTCACAGTGATCTGGAAGCAATGACTGAGAGATTACAGTGCCTCACTAGCGTGTACTGTACAGAAAGAATGTCCCAGCAGGTGGCAGAACTGGGACGAGAGACTGAGGAGTTGAGACAGATGATCAAAATTCGTTTGCAGAACCTCCACGATGCAGCTAAGGTAAAAAAAAAAAAAAAGAAAAGAAAAAGAAAAAGAAAGAGTCTATCATTAAAAGAAAATGACAATGCCACTATGGAAACACAATGTTCACCTGTAATAACGTTTCTTGACTGTGATGTTTTTCTTCGCCCATGACTTTAGTCTTCAAGTGCAATATATTGATAATCAAGTGGCTTTTACTCTCCAGGATATGAAAAAATTTGAAGCAGAGCTAAGAAACTTACAAGCTGCTTTGGAGCAAGCCCAGACCACCCTGACTTCTCCAGAAGTTGGACGTCTTAGTCTCAAGGAGCAGCTCTCTCATCGACAGGTAAACAAAACTAAGTTAGGGTGAGTGGGTAGGGACCTATATTTTAAAAAGAAGATAACAAGGAAAAATGCTTCTTAAACTTGGCGTTGTTTAAAAAATATTCCTTGCAAAATGTTCATAACTTGTAACATAGCTATAATTTAGTAAATGTCATTTGCTTATGAAATAAATGATGAAAATATTAAATCTTTGAACTATAAAATCGCACTTTCAGCATTTGTTGTCTGAGATGGAGTCACTAAAGCCAAAGGTGCAAGCTGTGCAGCTCTGCCAGAGCGCCCTCCGGATCCCCGAGGACGTGGTCGCCAGCTTACCGCTGTGCCACGCCGCTCTCCACCTGCAGGAGGAGGCCAGCCGGCTGCAGCACACGGCCATCCAGCAGTGCAACGTCATGCAGGCAGGTGCTGCGGCGCATGAGTCACGGGCTTCTTTTCTTAGCGTTGTGTGGGCTCAGCCATCAAAACACATCCAGAGTGTTAAATCTGACAGGCTGTCGTGGTTTTTGTAAAATAAGGAGATTAAAATACTGTCATTTGGATCACCCGCAAAAGTCTAGGGAAAGCTATATAAAAAATATCGTTTGGTGAAAACTATCTTGTAGTGATATTTTCTATAAAGAATAACTCGCAAAGGTTAATTTAATATGCGATTATATATTTTTATCTCTTATAATTTACCTAAAAATCAGCTAGAACCTGGTAATATGAGTTAACTGTTATCCTATGTTACAGACATGTTTTTCATGTCAACTTATTGAGATATTAAATACATTTTCTTTTGAGTATCTAAAAAGTGAACTCAAATTTAACTCTTAGTCTCTTCACCTAATAAGAGAAAATCATTTACCATGAAGAAATGACACTGTTTGCCTTATATCTCCTTTCAGGTAACATTTCCTACTTTATCCAAAAAATTGCATGAGTAGCTTCTGATTAAATCGCTAGTGGTCCATTTGGCCAACTATCCTTGCTCCTCACAATGCCTTGTAATTTGTTAGACAGTAAATTCCTGGGTCTAGAAGTTATGGGTAATTCATATTTTTTTCCCCTACTGCAGTGCTTAGTCGAGTTTCTTACTTATATATTCAGTATTTCTTAAACGGAAAAATGAAATAATCATGTTTTCCATACTGCTTCCCACCTTCTGACCATTATGTTCTATCCTCAGGATAATATGAGTAGGAATAAGAGAGAATCCTAACCGCTTAACTATTTTTGATTCCATCAATAATTTTGCCACAATATTTTAGAGAGAGATCTCTGAAATATCTAAGTTAAGAATTTGAACCATCTAGGGATTTGACCCACCATTTCTTTATTTCCTAGACACACAGATGAATAGGAGTTAACACTCAGTTTAGCAGACGTGGTACAGGATCACTTACCTACTTAGTGATAGAGAAAGAAAATTATATGTGTGTGTGTGTGTGTGTGGTTTCTTTTTTTTCAAAGGAGGCTGTGGTGCAGTATGAACAATATGAGCAAGAAATGAAACATCTCCAGCAACTGATAGAAGGAGCTCACAGGGAAATTGAGGATAAACCCGTGGCCACCAGTAATATCCAAGAGCTGCAAGCCCAGATTTCTCGGCATGAGGTGAGACAGAATGTAGGCAAAATACCCAGGGCAGGAAACTGGCTTGATTAGAATATATGGTTCGTTTCTGATGAATAAAAGAGAAAAGTTTCCCCTGTCCTGCATGGCTTGATTAGAATATATGGTTGATTTCTAGTAAATGAAAGAGAAAAGTTTCCCCTGTCTTGCATGTAGTGTGTTCAGTTCTTGGGCAGCCGCTTTGACCATCTTTGCATCTTGAGTGCAATTTTTGCTGATCCTTAACATGAGTCTTTCCCTTGATTTTACAACCTCTTGAAACATCTCCATTGGGACCCACTGATTGTCTCCTGGACCCAGAATTCTCATGGTTAGTACACTAAAACACAGTCTACTTCCTGTGTTTAAAACCTGCAAGAAAAAGCAACGCTCAAAGCTTTGCAACATTGATCGTCCTCTTAACAAAGGAGTATTTCATAGTAAAAAGAAAATTTGTTCTTTCAAATATTAAGTCATTTTGGTCCCTTTCACCAAAATCAGAGGATGGTCCATGTTGTTTACTTTACTAATTTTCACATTGGACCTGTTAGCATTTCCTCCATTTTCAAATGGTCTTCCTTCCTTGTTCCTTTGGCATCATTGTGACCTTAGGACTTGGACACTCCTTGTGCAGACCTGGTCTCAAAGATCATAGCTCTCCAGGGACTGAGAAGTGAATTTCCTTTCCTAACTTGTCAATTCCGTGTAAGTCAAGTACACTCTTTCTCTTGGGTGCTGGTGCATAGCGCCATGAATTTTGGTAAGTAACTGGGAGGGAGGTGTCTTATTTCTCTGTGCCAAGGATAGATACCTTCCATCTGCTCTATTTTAACTTTGCTATGAGAATAGCAAACTATTGCTGCTGTATGATATTTTCCAAACCAAATATCATAATTAGGTTCTCAGAAGAATCTAGTGTTGCCTTTTAAAGCTGAAAAAGCTTACCCCCATTCTCCAAATGCAATTTATTCTTTAATTTCTTGATATATACAGTACACTAATCACTTACATTTATATATTATTTACAAAATAATTTAAATGTCCCACTCACATTTACTCCTACAGCTGTAGACATCTATGTTAACAATTTCTCTTAGGCACTGGTTAAATGAAAATATGTTGTGCAAATTTTGAAACCACTGTTTATGTAACACATATATTAGCGTATATATTACATATTTATTTTGAAACTATTTTTAATCGCATTTCATAAGATCCAGAATTTTGTTGTAACAACTCTTCTTCTCTCACGGTACAGAAAATATTTTTTAAAATCTTATCTGGAATAATAATGATAATTACTAAAGTTTTTTGGTTTATATTTTTAAAAATAATTTACAATGTTTTACATCATTTTTTATAATAACACTATGAGATAATAATTTTTTGTCTCCATTTTACTGATAAGAAAACTGATTTTTTTAAAGTGATTCCCAGAGCTCCCTAATCTAGTAACTGATTGAAAAGTGGACTCAAACCCAGTATCTTTGGCTTCAAATTCTGTGATTTTTCCACTGTCACAGAAACTATTTCGGCTACTTCATTGTACAAAAGAGAATAATGAAGTCCCAGGAAAATAAATGACACCCAACGTTGCAGAGTGAGCTTCCAACATAGTCAGCAGCAAACTCTGCCTTCCTGGCTCCTATTTCAGTGATCTATTTATTTTGTTCTATTTTCTCCTCACAATTCTGAACATCAGTGTTGATTTTTGTTAGTTCTGTCATGTAATTTACAACACATTTTCATGTAAAACATGATGCAGTCCTCTGTGAGGTTCATTGTATGGATAAAACAAACACAGGAAGGGAAGTGCCGAGTAGAGAAAGCCTGACTGATGATCACGTAAAAATTGGGAAGAGGGTTTTTTCCTGTATTTTCAGTCTGCATTTAATTGAATTTCAGTCTTAAGGTGAATCTGGTTTCCATATGGATTACTTTAACTCATAAAAATAACTAATAATTTATTATTTGTAAGAAACTTATATTTTATTTTCTGTAATTTTTGAAAGGTTGCATTTAATTTGAAAAAATTATCTGGCCACTTTTAAATCACAGGAGAGAATACTCACCCCTCTTTGCTCTCCATCTGACACAGGCTGCCACCCACACAGGGCAACTTTTCTTTAAGTGGCCACTGTATCTGAAGTTCCCACCTTTATAAACATTTTCAGAATTACCTAGTAAAAATTTAAATATGTGTGTGTGTGTGTGTGTGTGTGCGCGCGCTTCATGAGAATAATACCACATTAATCCAGTGCTCCATTTTTGGATTTGATCACAGATGAATAACCAACACATGAAGGTAATGAGATACAAGCAAGTTTACACTTAAGAAGAAAGTTCTAGAGTACTGTTTCTCAAAGAGAGTTGCCTATGTTAGAGTCAAATGGGCTAATTACGAAATGCAAATTCTCATAAACCTAGTAAATCAAAATCTTTGGAAGTGGTGCCCAAAGTTGCATTTTTAACAAACAACCCAAATGAGGTTTATACACAATACAGTTGAGAATTCCATTTTAGGAAACAGGGGCTTGCTGTCAGTACACCTTTGCAGGGTACTGCAGTAGGGAGCTGTGCCCAGCCATGTGGTTACAAAGGGTACAAGGGCTAAGACTGACTCTGTCTTCACAAAGAGTCCTCACATTCACCCTAATGCTACAAGCCACGGTAAGAAAGCTCAGTGACTTGGAATTCAAGGCGTCCAGTAAGCTGGTAGATATCTTCTACATGTGCATGTTAACTAAATATAAGAAGTGTCATTCTCGAGTATCCATGTGCTAGCACTAGATGGGATATGGTAAATAGCTATTTTTATCACTATTTTTTCCTTAAAGAGCTCTAGTAGGTTTAATTAAGTATCCGCATCCTCAGAGGTAAAGAAACAATGATTTCTACTTTTTTAAATCCTTTGTTTAATAAGATACTAGAAGTCAAGAAAACAGTCTGCTGGCTTGGTTCTGCTGGACTGATCCCCGCCCCCCCATAAGTTTTTACTGGGAGAGAAGTATCAAGTAAAACAACAATAATAACCAGTTATATACATACATACATATATATATATATATATATTGTGTGTGTGTGTGTTTTATACACATATACAGTTGGCTCTTCCTATCTGTGAGTTCCACATCCATGGATTTAATTAACCATGGATGGAAAATATTTGAAAAAACAATGGATGGTTGCATCTATACCTGTTCATGTTTTTTCTTGTCATTATTTCCTAAACAATACAGTATAACACCTATTTACATAGTATTTACTGTGTATTAGGTATTATAAGTAATCTAGAAATTTAAAGTGTTCGGGAGGATGTGTGTAGATTATATGCAAATACTGTGCCATTTTCTATCAGGGACTTAAGTATCCCTGGATTTTGGTATCCAAGGAGGGTCCTGGAACCACTCCCCTTCAGATACAGAGGGATGACTGTGTATATGTATATATATATATATATATATATATATAGTCATTTTCTTAGGCAAAGGGCCAAATGAAAGGGATAAAAAATAGTAATAGTTTTATACTTTCAGGATTCATGTTTTGAAATATACATTTTCATATTTTAAAGATGCAAGAAAGTATAACTTCAGCATTTAATATTTATTACATTTAATATTTAAGCAAAAAGTATAACTTTAATATTTTAGAATTACCATACTCCTAAAATGAATCTATAATTACCTTTTTAAGAGCTCTGTGCTAAGCAGAATATATTTCCAATAAGCTCTTAGTAAAAATTTAAATACCTATATCTCTCACAATAATTTTTTTTCCAAGGCAAATGGAACTAAAAGCCATTTACATTTGAACTGCACATGAAATTCAAAGCTCTGGTTTGAAGCATCAGCAACATTTGAGACATGATGGAGCACATGAAAGAAAATCTGATGAATGTACAGAGTTTATTTGGGGGATAATCTGCATAGGAAATTGAAGTTTCCTATGTAATACCTAACTTACCTAGAAAAAAGAAACCAGGAACAGGAGCAGACAGGTAGTTTACCATGCAACTCTTTTCATAATAAACGACTGTCATCTCTGTTGGAGGTACTCAGCATGGTAAGAGCTGAGCATTGCATTTTTTTGTAGTTTTAGTTATCACATGACCTAATTCCATGGCATGAACCATCTGGTACATTTCAGATGCTTTCGCATTTGCACCAAAGTTGCCAGTTCTTAATGTTCGTGGTTCAATATGGTTCAAGATGGGGCGTCTCTCCCTTGCATCGCTCGGTTTCTGTTTCTGTGGCGCCGCCAGCTCCCCGCACGTGTGCGGGTCAGTGCGGGTCGGTGGGCCGGGCGGCTGCAGCGCGGGGTCGGGCCGAGTCGCCGCCTGCTCCGCCACATCCTGCCTGCCCGGCTGTGCCGCGGCCGCCGCCCGCGCGGCTCTGCGCTCCCATTGGCCGGCCCTGCAGGAAGGTGAACGCTGCTACTGCGGTTTCCTTTTGATGCTGCTCTGACACCCCGGGGGCGGGGGGATGTTTCCCCAGGAGCTGGCTCAGAAGATCAAGGGCTACCAGGAGCAGATCGCCTCTTTGAATTCCAAGTGCAAGATGCTGACGATGAAAGCCAAGCACGCCACCATGCTTCTGACGGTGACCGAGGTCGAGGGGCTGGCGGGAGGCTCGGAGGACCTGGATGGGGAGCTCCTCCCTGCGCCCTCGGCCCACCCCTCTGTGGTCATGGTAAGGCTCCAGCCAGTCCTGGCCGCTCTGCTCTTCTGACCCCAGCCGGCTAGTGGCTCCGCGTTCCCTCTCCACGGTTTATTTCAGGGATCAGCCTTAGATTTTGCAGATTCAAATTGAGGAACAGTTTCCTTAACTCTTTGACTGCATTTGGGCAGGAGCCAATCTTTGACACTGTAAACAGTGACAGGTGAAATGAAACTCTCCGCCTCAGACCGCTGAATTACTGAACATGTCTCGCTTTCGTTCATAATTTAGAAATAATACTGAGAGGCTCTGCGCTTTAAAGAAAAATTCCTTTGCACAGTGTTTTAGTTTTCTGGGGGATGGGAGAAGCGTGGTCCACATATTTAGTCGTGTTTTCCAAGCTAACTAGCTAACTACATTTGTGCATGTACTCTGCTGTGTGTTTAATAAAATTAAAAAAAAATGCTATTGTTAGAAAAATAAGAAAATAGACAATCCAAAGTTTAGCTTTGGATTAAAATAATCTTTGTTATTTTCTATTCTGCACCATTATCTTCCCATACACTTGACATTTAAAATGCATGAGTATTTTAGTAACTGTAATGTTGTCCAGTGCTGTGTATTTTCCCTTGTATGTTCTATGCCTCGGATAATGTATGTACCTGGGCCCATTTGGCAATACTCTCTTACTTTGGGTCCACAAATACCAAGCTTTATTTCAGAGACCCCTTTTTTGTTTGTACGATTCATGATTTTTCTAGTTATTTTCAAAGACAAAATTTAAAAAAGGAAAATAAAAGAAGTATTTAATCAACACCAAAAACTCTTAAATGTCATATGCACTCACATCCCTGATTGTCTTACAAATGATTTCTAGAACACATTCTCTTGAAGATGAAACTTTTAAATACTAACACAGAATTAATATGTGAATTCGAGTCTCAATAAGTCTAACCTTTGTTTTAATATAATGATCTCTGTTTTGACTTGTGCCTGGTCAGGTGTTTTGTTAACATAGCTAACTGATTTTCATGTCCTTTGGGCTACATTTTACGTGGCAGATGACTGCAGGTCGCTGTCACACTTTGCTGTCACCTGTCACTGAAGAGTCTGGGGAGGAGGGAACCAGCAGTGAGATTTCTTCTCCGCCAGCCTGTCGCTCTCCTTCACCTGTGGCTAATACAGATGCTTCTGTTAACCAGGTACCTCCCACCTGACGTTCCTCTAGCAATGAATGATCTCTGGGCGGATGCAGGACTCCATTCTCTTTGTTCTCATTAGGCTGTTGGCGTGGATCTTAGACTTTGTTGCATTTGGTTCCAAGGACACACCATTAGGTGTTGTAGTTGCACAGACTATGATTGCCGTGTGAGACCACTGGCTCAGGATGGCATCCTCCTTCCTGGGCTGTGACAGTGAGATGAGCAAAAATTAGGTCATGGGAATTATAACCCAAGAAGGCCTTGTTTTAAGGCATAATGGCTTTACTTTCTAACAATCATCTAGAATGGGGTTCTGCATCCTAACAGAGAATGAAAGTGTCACCATTGTAAAATAACATGATTCGACGGCTATTTTAACATTCATTGAACATAGTGTTGTGTTGATATTTACCAGCTCAGATCTTGAAGATGGAAAACTATCGTTTATTATATCATACTTTTTCTTTATTTACTATTTGTAAACCAATTTAAGGAATGTCTGCCAATGTATTTCCTGGAATGCCTAGTACATTTGAGTTTTTTGCTTCTCTTTCAATAATCTTAAATTTTATTTCCTATAAAATGAGGATAATACCTTTTTGTAATGTCTTTTTTGTAATACAATGCATTATATTAAATATAGATTATACTAAATTAAGTGTCAAAAGTTTTCATTAAAAACATTGGATAAAAATCAAAAAGATACTTTTATAATAACCAAAAACTTTTTATGCATGTTAAGTAATACTTTTTTTAAGTCACAACAATGAAAAAAATTTAAATTATGTTACTATATGTAAGTATTCAGAGAAGTTGAGATATATTATCAAGGAAGAAGCATTAAACACAGCAAATGCTTTATAAGCTATATTATAAATTAGTTATATTACTTTTATTTTAAAGTAGAAGCATTCAGAATAGGATTCTGTGATAAGGAGAATCTCCCTCATTGAAAAAAAAAAGGAATATGAAAATGACAAAACCTTTAGATAATATAATCATATAATCGTCTTAGTAAAAAAAAATGTAGCTCTAGGGAAGTTATCAACTCATCTATTCATCAAATACATTCTGAGCACCTGGTGGGACAAAACTTTGTTCTGGGTCCTGGGGATGGAAATGAGCAGACAGCAGTGGCCCTGCCTGCTAGGAACTTATAATCTAGAGGGAAAGGTTGAGATGGGACAAATAATAACAAAGTGACAAGAAGAAATGAAAAACAACAACAAAAAAGGAGAAGTTCAGGGCGCCCTGTGGGATTTGAGAAACTGTTCTCCAAATTCTAATTTAAAAATATGTATTACTCATTTTTTGTTGATAGGTTCTTCCTTGTGGTTACAGATGTTATTAGAGTCAGAAAAATTGGGCTATAGTCAGCAGATTATCATATAGAAAAATTCATTTTATGTAATATGCTTAATGTTCTTAAAATCTTCAAGTTGAATTAATACCGATCTTGAAACTAATGCTATGAAGAAAATATCCCTTTTCTAAAATTTTAACTCTCCATGCTACTTCTTGGAGAGTTCAACTGTCCGTGTATAGGTGAGAGTGCCCGTAAATGATAAAACATGCAAACATTTTTATTATTATTACTTGACATTAACCGTAAAGCTTAATCAAATCCTAAAACTGAGTGACATTATACTTTGTTTTAATCCCTCCTCTCTCCACTAGTCACAAGAAAACAGCAATTAAATAACATTGTTAACCTAAAATACTTTTATGTGATGCTGCAAATCAGCGGAGTCAGACAGTTTTACTCAGAGGAAGCCATTAAAAAACAAGTGTATTATGCTTGATGTCGCTCAAACAAATCAACCCCGTCATAACAGCCACTGTTATTCTTGTACAGTAATGTAAGTCACAGGACATTGAAAAACCACAACAATGTGACCAATGATGCATTGGCTTTTCAAAGTTGTCTCTTGAAACTGAGGAGGACATTTAGAATCCCTATAAATTTCAGTTTTCAGGCTCAGAACCCCATACAAAATGTACACCGCTGTTTCAGGGAGCCACCAAATATAACTGCTTTATCAAATCTCAGCTGTTACAAAAGGTTTTGTGCTTGCTCTTTCTGCAAGTGGATCTCCGTTATGTAACTGCCTGATCCCAGTCACAGTGTGTTGTAGCTGACAATAGCTATTAGCTACAATGTAATAACAATTTAGCTACTGGAGGGTACAAATAATGAGGAAGCCCCATAATTTGCCCCAGGCTTCTTGATTCCCCACAGAAACAAGTCAAGACTTAGATACCACAGAAAAGTTTAGAGAAGTTAGGTTCGAAAGAGCGTAATGGCTAAATCACTGGCCTCCTGATAAAAAGCTCACCCTGGGTCACAGCTCTTCCTCCTCCAAGCTGAGTGCAGCTGAGAAGTCCCTTGACCCCCTCATTTGTAAGTGAGAAGCTATGCTACTTAATTCAACATTGTGCAAATGAAATGTGATGTGAATCACGAAAGTACTTCTTAAACTGGAAAATGCTGATCAAATAGTAGCTACAGTTGTTGAAATTTATTTCCTTAGGAATCTGCTTGTAATAACTCTCATAACTTAGACACATAAGCAGTGAGAGATGTTATTTCTGACAGCGATTTCTCACTATGCCAAGTATTGACTTTATTTAGTAATTTCTAGTACTGATTGATTTATTTTATTGAATTTATGTAGTCCTCAAATAGATCCAAATAATGCATCTATAAAAGGTGACATTTTCAAATCCCTTTAAGAAACCAGGAGTTGTCGTTCCTGCCTATAGGCCTGAGCCATGCACAAACACACACACACAGAGCCAGAAAAAGGATTTTTTTTAACAGATTTATTCTAGTTCTTTAGGAGACCTTTTTATTTGTAATAGAGTAAGTTAAAATGTTTACATTATTTAAAGCCATTTTTTGCTTTTCTTTATGGACAGTAGTAATATTACCTCCCATGTATATAAAATAATAGAGTTTACAAAGTCCTTTTACATGCACGATTCATTATGAACATACAGGCTTGCCTGTTATTTTCCAAACACTCCGCAATGTACTTAGGATGACAGACTAAAAGCTCCGTCCCAGCCAGGCTCAGGGAGCTCACATCGTGGGTGCGAACACGCGAATGATTACCATAGAGGGCGGAGGTGGATGGCGGGCAGAGTGAGGACACAGAGTGAGCACCTAAACCAGGCTGGATTCTGGCAAAGGCCACAGATGGCCCCCTCTAGTTTTAAGAGAGGAGCACAAGTTAGGCAGCCGGAGTGCACTAGGGTGGTGTGAGAGGAAGCATTTCAGGCAAAAGGAACCACATGTGGAAGGCTGTAGACTCAGGAAGAAAAATGGTCCATCCAGGCAACTGCAGACAGTTTCAGTGTCATTGGAGAAACATAGGTTTGGAAAGGGGGAGAAATGAGACTCAGAGGGATGCAGGAACCACATCATGAGGGACTCTTAATGCCACACAAAAAAATTTGAACTTCCCCGAGAAGCTGATAGTTAACCATTGAGGAAATTTACCTAGCAGCTATGTACAGAGCTAGGTTTTAGAACAGATCGTCTGGACCAATGTGGGCAGGAGAATGGAAGTGGGAAAATTCAGAATCAGGAAGGTGTTAGGTACAGAAGTTGCACACTCTCATTCTTGGTCCACCCTGGTGACATAAACAAGAAAATAAGGCCAGGAGGGGCTGCAGGGACCTGAACAGCACTGCTCCACATAAATAAGTCCATGTCTTCTCTGTTAGAGTGACTGTATCCATGCATATACTGGACCCAGGGTTACAGACCTTCTGGTTTGCAAGAGAAGCCATGAATCTCGATTTTTATGAAATTTCTCTATGTTATTGAGGAGAGATTTTAAACAGTTGAAAACACTATAAGCCAAGCTGAATGTATGGAGGTCAGAGGCTGTCTGTCTGCAATCTTTGAATTAGGAAGTTGTGGCTATCATGAGAACCTGAGCCAAGGTTGTGGCAAGGTTATGCATCAAATAGCAACCATCCTTACATGAGCAATGGGTGGTAATGGAGAGGAAAAATTGAGAAAAAATTTCGAAATCCATAGCTTAGGTGGGTAGAAATTCTATTTATTGAAAGACAGATAACACTGTTTTTTTTTCCTAAGTCCATTTCTCATTCTGTTTTTTTTTTTTTTTTTGAAATGTTGAGTTTGAAGAGCCCATGGTATATGCATGAGCACCAGGATATGTGAGCCTGGAGGTTATAAATTCACAAGTGTTGAAGAGTGAGTGGAAAACAAACTACAAAGGAGAAAGTTTGACTGACTAGAGAGCCGGGAACAGATTAAAAGGAGAGTGTTTCTAAAAAGGGATGGCTGGTGCTGTCGGACACTACTGAGGTCAGCCAAGGGAGGGCTGTAGAGTGACCATTTCATCAATGGAAAAGAAGCCATTGATGACTGGTGAGAGCAATCTCAGTGTCGTCACCAGGACTGAAGCCCAGGGGGGAGTTCAGAAGTGGAGTGAGGGTGAAACAATGAAAATGACATACATAAATCTCCCTTCTGAAAGAAGCTGGATGACAAAGCGAAAGGCAGAAGAGAAAGAAATGAGGACTCTGTGTGTGCAAGTGTATTCACGTGTGATTATCCATCACATCGTGATTTGTGGACTTTTCTAAAATGCGAGATCCTTCAAGAAAAAAATCAAAAGAGAAAAATGTGTACGTGTTTTTGGATAGAAGAGAGTTGACTCTACTTACGTGCGGAGTAGAAAGTCAACAGAGAGGGAGGAGATATTAATGGATGAAAGTCCTTGGAAAAGCAGTTTACTGGATTCTGGGAGTTGGTGGGAGAATCTTCCTTAAGCAGTGAAACTGGCAAGCATGAGAAAAGGTGAATCTGAATATCAGTAGACTTTTGAAAACGTAAGAAGTTGCAGGAGGATCTCCTTGACGGCTTCGATTGTGCGTTTGTGTGCGTATGTGTGACACACCCTAATGCACGCGAGCTCTGGAAAGTAAAGTTGGATTGAGTCATGGTTCAGGTTTTCCAGGTGGGTGAAGCAAAGGTCAAAGGGGCAAGGAAGACGAGAGTGTTGGTAAGAAAGTCGTTTAAGGAACTTTAGAAATAGCTACATGTCTATTCTATGAACTCAGCAGCTTTAAAAAAAAACGAAAAAGCATTACTAATAGCTGCAAGTCCAGTTGAGTGATGACCATATTCAGGGGTGTGGAGGACTCCAGTGGGGTGGAAGTGAGTGAGGATCAATGGGTACCAGCCTGTTGAGGACTTGAAGATACCCAGGTAATCCACACAAGATGGAATGGGAGGGAGCCGGTCTCCGTGTTACAATGCTGTCGGTCATGGTGGGGTCTTCTCTGGAAGCCTGAGCAACAACCACAGAAAAATGGGTAGAAGGTGTCATAGTCACTCAAATATTACTTCGTTTAATTCTCAAAGCCACCTAATGTTGAACCAATGAGCAAACCGATGCCAAGATGTAGATTATTTGCTCCAGTTACATAGCTATTTAGGAGAATTTCAACTAGAATCTCACATGCTACTGCACGACTCTGCTTCTGCCGCTTAGAAACCCCCAAAACACCAGGCTCCTTCCTGATATTATCTTCGTATCTCAGATGGCTGGAGCCTACTACACTTTTAACCAATACATGATGATCAATAAAGGTCAGGTATTTTAAACTGACATAATTATCTTCAATAGTACAGCTACAAAAACTTTATAATAGCAATTCACAAAATAAAAGCATTACTCCTCCAATTTAATTTTCATTGATAAATACCCATAGAAACAATTGAAAACACATCAATTACTTCTTGATATAGTAAATTTCATTATCAATACTAATAAAATGTGTAATGTTACTTATAACCAAATCAATAGTAGAATTAATTATAGTTTACTTTGATGTTTTCTTACATACTTCCAGGAAATGAATAGAAACCTCTTTATTATTTGTTTCTAAGAGTAGTTTTAAGTTCCTCATTGTATTTTCTATTATTTAATATTAAAATATTTAATTTTGATAAATAATGAAACTCACAAGTAGTGAAGATCTGGCTACATCTGAAAAATTATCTATAGATTTAATTTTATTTAAATTAAGTACTTTTTAAAATTATTTAAAACTTTAATCAATACCTTAAACAGCATTTTAGGAACTAGATCATTGAAATTTTCTTTTTTTGCTACACTGGTTAATCTTTAAATACATGTGTACCACTTATATCCTTTGTATTTCCACTTTACCAAATATGAAATGAGTTTGAAATATTGGCAACTTGAAATATTGGTAGAGTTTTTTAAATATGTAAACCAAAATTCTGAGGCAATTGTAATGTGCTTTGATATGATCTTTAAGTTCTTGTCAAAAAAAAAAAGCGCTCGCCTCAGCAGCGCACGTACTAAAATTGGAACGATACAGAGAAGATTAGCGCAGCCAAAAAAAAAAATTCTTCTTGTCATAAGAATTTACTAACTTTACTAGTTTCTTGTGCCCAGCGAACAGTGCACATCTTAAGCCTTTCCTGCATGTGGCAAATAGTACCCAGAGCATATTACTCTAGACTTTGTCTTCATTTTGAATCCAACACTGCGCTTGTGCTCACAGGACATTGCGTATTTCCAAGCCTTGTCTGCTGAGAAGTTGCAGACGGACGCTGCGAGGATTTCCCCCGGCACATCGACATCCCAGGAGTTCTGTGAACCGGGACTGGAGCCATCTGCTACTGCTAAACTGGGTGATTTGCAGCGTTCTTGGGAAACCTTAAAGAACGTGGTAAGTCTTTAAAACGTAGAATTGTTTAAGCCCACCAGACACCAAATTGGCTTATGAAATACATGCAGAGAGTTTACGCATCCAGTACGCAGCTGAATACCCTCTGTTGGGCCACAGAGATAAAGCGGTGAGGAAAGCAGTGTCGTAATCTGGAAGATAAGGGGCTGGGAAACATTTGGTAATATCCCCTTCCTTGATTAGATCAGCGAGAAGCAGCGCACACTCTACGAAGCTCTGGAACGCCAGCAGAGGTACCAGGACTCGCTCCAGTCCATCTCCACAAAGATGGAGGCCGTGGAGCTGAAACTCAGTGAGAGTCTCGAGCCCGACAGGAGTCCGGAAAGCCAGATGGCCGAACATCAGGTAAACAGAGGCATGCTTTCAGCTTCCTCCTGATTAGACAGGTACGCTCTTCTGACTGACTGGCCTATCAGCCATGTGTTTGGGACAACAGGTTGACATTTTTTTTTTTTTTTAAGACAGAGTCTGGCTCTGTTGCCCTGCCTAAAGTGCCATGGCATCAGCCTAGCTCACAGCAAACTTCAGGCTCCTGGGCTCATCAAGCGATCCTCCTGCTTCAACCTCCCAAGTAGTTGGGACTATAGGCATGCGCCACCATGCCTGGCTAATTTTTTCTATGTACATATTTTTAGTTGTCCAGATAATTTCTTTCTATTTTTAGTAGAGACAGGGGTCTCACTCTTGCTCAGGTTGTTCTCAAACTCCTGACCTTGAGCGATCCACCCGCCTCGGCCTCCCAGAGTGCTGGGATTACAGGCGTGAGCCACCATGCCTGGCCAACATTTTTTTTTTTTTTATTTACTTTATCAATTCTTACAGGGTAAACGAGATTCCTAATGGTGGTGGTTTCCATCACTGCTTCAGGGAGGGATCTAAGGAAAAATAAATAAATTCGGACTTTGAATCTAATTGAAGAAAGCTACATGCATTGATGTTGCTTTTTAACTTTTATTGCACAAAATGTGTTTCCTTACAGTTACTAGATATTTTTATTTTGTTGTGAGCTGTCGTTGTAAAAATAAAATGTACCCCAAATCTACCTTCTCTGGTGTGTTCCCAGGACCACCCCTTTATTACTTTTTTTTTTTTTGAGACAGAGTCTCACTCTGTTGCCCTGGCTAGAGCGCAGTGGTGTAAGCCTAGCTCACGGCAACCTCAAACTCCCGGGCTTAAGCGATCCTCCTGCCTCAGCCTCCCGAGTAGCTGGGACTACAGGCGCATGCCACCACACTGGCCAATTTTTTCTGTTTTTAGTTGCCCAGCTAATTTTTTTTTTTTCTATTTTTTTAGTAGAGATGGGGTCTTGCTCTTGCTCTTGCTCAGGCTGGTCTCAAACTCCTGACCTCAAGCGATCCTCCTACCTCAACCTCCCGGACTGCTAGGATTACAGGCGTGAGCCAGGACACCCGGCCCCTCCCCTTTATTACATAAGAGAAGACATCTCAGACTTCAGGGACAAAGAAGCAGTTAAAGGATAAGGCATTCTAAGTTATTTTGCCATCGTCCTTGACTTGAATCATTTCTTAAAATATTATATAAACTAGGCAAAACTTCAGCTTTACTTGGGAAAGAGAGATGATTACATTAACCTAACTAAAAAAGATTATGTTAAAAATGCAACAATTTAAAGTGCTTGGTAAGAAATAGTCATACATTAAAATCTGGTTAATACTTCAGCTGTCTTATGAGGTGTGCTGTTAACGCACAATCATATTTCTATGTTATGATTGGCTCTAAAGCTACTGAGGCTTAGATTCTCCTACATATTCAGTCACCACGATATGGGAAATGCTGCCTGGTCCCCACCAGAACCCAAGAGCAAGTGACAACTCTGCAAAAGGCAGAGGGTAGGAAAGATATTTTTAGATGTTAATTAAGAGCTATAAAAGTATGGCATGGTGTGTTTATCAAGCATAGGGAAATGTATCAGCTTTAAGAGTAAAACTCTGTACTTTGTCTTTTCTCTGCTTTACATCTTTCTAGTTTTGGAACCAGGAGAACCTTGGAATACGTTGCTTGTTCAAATGTGGAGTCAGATAAAATTGCATTCTTTTGCAACATAGGACCTTTCAGTATAACACAAAAATGAGAACATTTCATCTAGAGACATATTGAGAAATAGTGGTTTCAGGTTTTTGACACTCTTGTAACTTCTGAAGAGAGATCAAAGTGCATAGCACCCATGTTTAGGCCTTATTTAGGTGAAACTACCTCCTGCAGGTCTTTGCGCTATCCTAAAGTCACCTGTCATCAGCCAGGTTTGCAGAGGATGCTGTAAAGGCATGAAATGAATATTAACCCTTTTTGCCTAGACCGAACCCATCCTTGGGACAGTTTATTACAATGCTGTTTTCCTCTGAGCCCCCCCGCCCCAGGCCCTGTTTTCTCACTAGACCACTACCCTCCCAAGCCCCTCTCTTTTCTAGAGGGGCCTCAGCATGTCACAGTGCTTTTAAACTGGTGCTCCGGTTTCCTAATTGCCAGCAGCCACCTCCTTCTCATCAGAAGGGGTTGCCCCAGCGTGCTCCCTGGGGCTCCTTGATCTTGGGTCCTGCAGTTCTGTCCGTCCTGGTGTTCCCACACCACTGCTTCGCTGGGCTGAGAGGGGCCTGAGAGCTCCCTTCGAGTTGATCGCAGGCTCCTCAGCCCGCTGTGATGGGCTGTCCTGTACGAGGCCACTTCCTTTAAGCATTCAAAAGCGACAGGGCATCAATTATCCACAGGCTGGATTAGAGAGAACCTGAGGGTCACTCGCTCAGATTATCAGGAGCCAGTGTTCCAGGAGAAGGTTTCGATGGCTGACCCTCTCCCTCTAGCCTCAGGTCGTCTGCACCTTTGTTCAAGGCCCCCATTCCTGTGGTCCCAGTGACTGACCACAGCTCCCGAAGACCCTCCACTGCCTCTGCAGGATTTAGGAACTGCAGGAAAACAGGGTCCGGGCGGCCTGCCCTGAAAGTCAGACTTCCTGACTGAAAATGGAAGTTATCCCCTCCGGCACCACCACCCTGCATCTCGGTCATTAGCGTGAAGCACACATAAACTGAATGTGGAGCAAAATTATTATTTTGTTCAAAGGACTTAATGGAGAAAACTCAAAATTGCACATTAATTCTAAGAATTAGAAATTAGAAGTGAATCTGTGACTTTACTTAGGCTTAAGGCCAAGCACATGACTTTTTGTCCCTTTCTAAGCTGGAGCGATGGTGTTGGCCATCATAGTAGTGAGTAGATACAGCTAATTCAATGATGATTGCCTGTCACTGGGGCTTGACAGTTATATTAATGTTATAATAGGAGAAAAAGAGAAAATATAAATAATGCATAATTCAGTATAATTTTACGTATCATCACCAATCTAACATTTTCCATCTGAAGCTATTTTTGCTCACTTTTACTGTCTGTGCCTAAGTTCCACAAATTCTGGAACAGAGCTGCCCACATGCAAAGCTAATGGTATCTAAATTTATTCTTAGCTTCTGGAATGATACTTAAAAAATCTGAGCACTAATGTAGAATTACTATTTTTAAATTTCAACTGACTGGGGGTGAGAAAATCCAGTATGCTTTTTATATTTCCTAAAAATTAATAGAAATACTTTGTTATTTCTTTCCCAACACTCTCTTGGAAGTATTAATGTTTCTTTAAACAGCTAACATAACTTCCACATTTTTCCTCTAAACACTTGTCTAAACTGCTGGATTTGGGTAGAGTGCTATGCGTTTCCTGTTATCCTCTCTAAATTGTATGACAGATTTAATTTCAAGGCTTTAATGCAGTTCATAAGCTGATTTACGGCTATTGTTCTGAGTGTTAAGCCTCTGTAATCGGGACCTTCTTTATTACGGGATCTGCTGCTTTTGGGACATGTGTTGCCACACTAAGCTCAGTGATAGATATAGTAGACAGAGCTCTGAGGTTATTTTGTTCTTGTTTTTTAATGTCTAGACCAACTCAAATAGAGTGTGAAAAGAACTGTATTCTTGTAGAGAATTCTGAAAGTCACATGAAACTAATGTTTACCTTTGGTATTAAACTGATCACCAGCTCCTGCACTCAGATACGGAACCGAAGACATATTTGACTATTGAGTTTTTTTACATCAAGATGAAATTCACATGACATAAAATTAGCCATTTTAAATTGTACAATTCAGTGGCATTTCATACATTCACAATGTCATACAGCTATCACCTCTATCTGGTTCCAGAACATTTTCATGACCCCAAAAGAGAATCTCACACCCATTCAGCTTAGCTGCTGGATCTTGAAGTTAAAAACTCTAGCAACCTCCCAAAAATACCCTCTCTTGCTTAGGAGTAAACTCAAGCGTGGATAGAGACACCTGCCTCTAGCAGGATTTCAGCCAACAGTTTTAGAGTTCCTAATTCCTTGATTATTTACTACAGAGCGTCCAGAGAGCTGTTTTAGAACGTTGTGAGTTTGAACTGGAAGCTGATAACTTCACTGCACACCTGACTGATCACATCCACCGAGATTGAAAGAGGTAGTGCTGGTGTAAATTACCAACACCTTGGACAGAAAACAGAGACCCGATTGTAGACTAGAGTGGTGGAAAGTAGGTTAAGTGAGATCCAGCCAGGACTCTGGGGAGACACAGAGTTTGGAAATCTGGACTGACATCAGGAGTGGGCAGGAGGCTCTGTAAATGTAAATGTGTGTGGAAAGGCACAGAGGAGAGACTGAGAATGAGCATGCTGGGAAATCTTGAGGAGGCTCGTCCGTCTTGTACAGAAGGATCAGTGCAAAAAAAAAAAAAAAGTCATAATGAGGGCAGTCTAATTATGGAGGAGCCCTTAACATCAGACCAAGTAATATCAGTTTTATACTTTTAGCAATTAGGTACCAAAGAGTGATTATAAAACAACAGAAAATAATTTACTGGACAAAAAAATACTTTGAATTTATAATAAACAGTATCAGTCTGTGAAGTCAATGCAATCACATTAAAAAATTCCAGCAAGGTTTTTGGTGGAGGTTGACAAGCTAATTCTAACAGGTTACAAATGTGTCGAAAATATATATTGAAAATGCAAAAGGTTAAAAATAGCCAAGACAGCCTTGA
Organism: Avahi laniger; assembly: GCA_963575035.1. NCBI lineage: Eukaryota > Metazoa > Chordata > Mammalia > Primates > Indriidae > Avahi > Avahi laniger. The sequence continues at coordinate 2,533 of CAUYSK010029036.1, read as the reverse complement.
AAAAGATGAATAAAGTTGAAGGATATATCCTACAAGTTAGTGAGACTTATAAAGCAATAATAATTAAGATTGTGTGTTATTTGCACAGATAGCCAAATGGGTTAATGGAAAAGAATTTAAGGCCAGAAGCAGATACCTGGCTTATGGCAAAAGTTATTCTGCAAAACAATGAGTAAAAAAAACAAAAGAAGCTTCACCCCTACCTACACTGGACACAAAAATTAAGTTTAGGTGGATTGTAGATATAAATGTGAAGTTATAGCAACCACTACAAAAAAAAAGGGTTTTAAAATAGCGTTTCTCAAATTATCTGTGGTAAATATTTTTTCAAAAAATTCTAATGCATCATAGACCAATAATTAGTAAAATTAAGCCAAATGTTGCTTTGCTGTCATGACAATGTCAATTTGCTGTGAAAGTTTCTTAGTGCTTATTCTCAATACCTTTATCTCATTACAAACTTGTAACAAACATCTTACAGACTGGCACCATTCCATGGACCACACTTTGAGTAGCATTCTTATAAAAGAAAACATATAAGAATATATTCCATTCATGAATGACCTCAGGTTAGGCAAAAATTTCCTAAATAGGACACTAAAAGCCCTACCTATAAAGGAAAATATTCATTTATTAGACTACAATAAATCAAGAACCTAGTTTTATCAAAAGATACCATGAAGGGAGTCTTTTCCTATTAAGAGAAAATCCATGCCACAAAGTGGGAGCAAACATTTGCAATAAGCAGAACCAAAAGAAACACAGGCACTCCTATCCAGAATATGCAAACACCCATCAGTAAGAAATGGAAAAACTCCACTGGAAAATGAGCAGAAGATTTTTAGCAGGAAGTCACAAAAGATGGCCAACAAGCATATGAAAAAGTGCTCGATCTCATTAGTCATCAGGGAAGTGCAAATTGAAACTACAATGAGATTCCACTACGAACCCCTTGGAATGACTTAGATGAGAAAGATTCACAAAGCAGGTGACGGAGGAATACAAGATGATGATGAAAATGAACAACTGTCACAATCATGGTAAAGAGTGAAGGAGCCAGACACAAAGCAATGCGTGGTTTATGATTCCATTTCTGTGAAGCTGAAGTGCAGGCCAGGGTCATTTATTATGTTTACACGTCAACACAGTGTTTATTTCTGAGGACAGCAGTAGCAACCAGGGGGAGGTCAAAGGGGCTCATAGAATCCTGGAAATGTTCTATTTGTTGATCTGGGTGGCAGCGGCATAGGTCTGTGTCGTTTGTGTGCTTATGGTCTGTGAGCTTTTCTAGAGCAGATAATAATGTCAATTATTTACACTTACATTTATTTTATAAAAATCAATTGGACATGATAACACTTGCTATTAGGAAAAGAGAAGGGTTTTTTGTTGTTTAATATTCATTGAGAGCTCACTCCAATGAGCCATTTTGCTTACAGTGATGCCTACAGTCCTATGGAAAAGACAGGAATTATGCAATTAAGGGCACATTGGAAACTGAAATAGTAGCAAATATGAAGCCCACGTTACTTGCAATCATGGTCGCCTCTCCAGAGGTAGTGCCTGTTTTCGTAACGTGTCATTCAAATCCTAAGTAGAAATTTCTCCTGTGAAAATTCCATCTAAAGAGTGAGTTATAAAATATAAAAAAATTAGAAATAAAAACCATGAATGACTGTGATAGATATTGAACAGGAAAACAGGTTGCTGTTGAGAGAGATTAATAGGGATTTTCTTTCAGTCAGGTGATCAGGAAAGGCCTCTCTGAAGATATGACAGTTAACCTAGGGCTGAAGGATGAATAGAGCCATCACACACAGGGCAGGAAGAAGAGGTTCTAGCTTGAGGGAATAGCATGTGCAAAGGCCCTGAGGTCAGAAAGAGCTGGGGACAGTGGGGAGACCGAAGAAGGCAGAAATGTAGGGAGAGGGAAGGGAGTATGGTACAAGAGACAGAAGGATGAGACTACCCAAGCACAGTAAGAAGTTTGGATTTTATCTTACAGGCAAGAAGCCAGTACATATTTTAAAGCAGGAGAGTAAGAGAATACAATTCACATCTTTTTTTTTACTATTATAAAAGTTTATTTAACAAAATGTTTAATATGAAACCTGATTTTTACACCGTGAATTAAAATAAAATCTTGAGGACCACCCCACCCCCCCACCAGCTGATTGAATGGACCCCTCTTGGCCAACGGGACCCCAGAAATACCCTAAAGCTGAGTTGCTGGCCATGAGAAGGGAGGTCAGACACACCTCATCAAGTGCCATTCCCTTCTTGGAGATATCCTTTGTAACTCGTTACCAGGCCTGAGGCTATGCAAGACAAAGCTTGAACCACACCAGCAGGTCTTCAGTTTACCCAACAGATCTTGTGAGTCTGAGCATGTGTCTGGCAGCTTATCTCTGATTAACAGACTTCCTTATGTTAACTTAAATCATTCCAAGCCTTTAGACAAAGCTTCATTTCTTTAACCAATTATAAATCAAAGAATCTTTAAACCCACCTATAACCTATAAGCCCCGCCACC
>CAUYSK010029033.1:0-33185 GCA_963575035.1 Avahi laniger | reverse complement strand
GTTTTGGGAGGAATAAATGAATGGATGTTTACCACAAACTTAGAGCAGAAGTCGGCATATTTGCCATCTGCCCCTTTTTGTAAATAAAGATTGATTGGAGCACAGCCACACCTATTGTTGCTGTTGTTGATGGTTGCTTTCATGTCATAGTGGTAGACATGAGGAGTTGTGACAGAGACCATCCGTACTACAAAGCCTGAAATGTTTACTGCGCAACCCTAAGAGAAGTTTGCTGACCCCTGGCCCAGGGCAGTGCCCAGCATATAGTAAGAATTATTATGAACATCAGAATTCATGGAGTTGTTATGAAATGTGTTACTGCCTGTACTACAGGTAATAGCGCTGTGGAACAGTCAGAATGGACTAAGCATGTTGTATGAACTGAAATGGTGTCCAAACAATTTAAAATCAGACAGGACTCAGAATACTGCGCTGCCTGTCTTGCAGACAGAGAAAGGGTGGGTGGTCTTTGGCACACGCAGGTACAGTATGTGTCGTGACGGTTGCACATGGGGAAGGAAGGAGTGGTGGGCAGTAGTTTTCAGGGAACAGGCAGTGTACTGTCGGAACTCTTTGATCATTCCCGTGTCTTTCCTAGTCAAGTACGAGTGATGATGATATATGCTCATTAGGGAATATTTGAAAATTATTTCCCCTAGAAACATACCAATTTTCAGGGCTGTATAGAAGACAGCCACTATTTGAGTCACAAAGCATCTAAATCCCTTCTCTGTGTTTTGGGAATCCCACGGCTTCTTGGGCAGAGCCCCCCTCTTAGAATAGAAGCTCAGCATACAGTTACTCTTCTCCTGCACGAGGGCGGGAATAGAGGGGTCACCCGGATTTTGCCAGGCCCGTGCTCCTGTCCTCATACTCAGAGCTAGAAGTTGATGCCGCGAGGCAGGGTTGTCAGAGATACGGTTGCTTTCTGGGTGGTAGCAGCTTCCAGGGTGGTAACCTGTGTGTCAGTGGCATCCAGCCTTGGGTAATCGGTGGAAGCTGAAGACTCCACTGTGCAGTGTGCTTCTGTTTTTATTTATTTATTGATTTATTTTAGAATATGAAGGAGGGTGAATGAGAAGGGAGGTTCATTCAGTCTCCTGGTTTTTTCTCTTTTACTTTGAGATAGAGCCCCATTGTATTACCCTTGGTGAAGTACAGTGGCGCCATGCTAGCTCACTAAAACCTCCAACTCCTGGGCTCAAGTGGTCCTCCCGCCTCAGTCTCCCCAGTAGCTAGGATCGTAGGTGCACCATCACGCCCTGCTAATTTTTTGGTGTTTAGTGCATATGGGTTCTCTCTCCTGCTCAGGCCGATCTGAAACTCCTCAACTAATGCAGTCCTCCTTCCTCGGCCGCCCAGAGTGCTAGGGTTGCAGGACAGGCTGTAACCACCGCGCCAGGTCTACAGTGTGATTCTAGACATAATTACTGGAAGAACAACACCGAAACCTGGTGCTCTAATCCCCCTGAAGAGTCTGTGTACTACCCGATTTGACTGTTCTGATTAACTTACACTGTTTTCTTTGTTTGGCTTCTCTCTTAAAACTCACACTGATATTATATGAATGGGTTTCATACTTTATCAGCATACAGGCGTTTACATACAATATTTCTTCCACTCTGGCTGCATTCGTAGTATAATGCTTCTTTGTTGTTTTTTTGGTTTTTGTTTTTTACTGTTTGTTTGAGTAGGTATTTTAATTATAATGTGTTTTTTTAACACACTGTGTTCCCAATTTTGTTAATGATTTTTATGGCTATTGAGAATTCATTTCACAAATGTACCGTTATGTTATTGTTGATGTAGTAAACTGTATTCTCTATTTTTTTTACAGGTAGAGGAGAAAGAAACTATAAACAACTTAGATACTTCATCATCTGACTTTACGGTATTACAGGTACATTATCGTATGCCTCAATAATTGTAGAATCAAAGATTAGACCATAATTTCTCAGAACCATTTCAGACATTGTGTGGTAGTTCCAAGTAATAGTCATTGCAGGGTCTATTTACTTTGTCAGAATCTTCAGAGTAGGTTATTGCTCTGTCCTTTCTCCCCAAATGTAACTTACCTGTGGCCAAGGAAGGACTTACCTCTTGGCTTTGACTGGTTGATTTTAAGCACTGTGGCACACTAGCACCGCATGGAAGGGCACACTTGGTGGTGATGCTCGTTAATGTCATTGCTCAGGGACAGGCAGGCTGTCTGATCCCCTCTGCATGCTCTCCCCTGCACAAAGAGGATTTGCTTTGGGCAACAGAGGGAGGGGCACTGTAGTATCACTTCCTCCCGCCCCACACAGGAAATGCTTACAGGGCACCGACAGTGCAGCTGGGAAAGGTGGAGTCTCAGGAGTTATGCCCCTGCCTCTGGGATGTTTTCCCTATAAAAATTGCTCAGATTTATTTTGATGACCATATTGTTCATCTTCGCTGTTTCATTACCATCTCTTTAAATATTAAATCCTAGATGAGAACAAATGAGGTGAGAACTAACTTTCAGGTATGATTCGTAAATGTGGTTCTGGAGTTCCTTTTCATTATTTGTCAGCCTACTTAGATTTAAATTGTTGGAGTACACATACTCACTTGGCTATGCAGTTTACCAGAGAAATTTTTATGAGGAAATGAAAATACAGCCAGCCTTTGGCAGGCCCTTGTTTTTGTTTTTAAGTAGTGTCATCTGTCCTGTGTTAATTAGACATCACCTTTCAGACAAGACTTCCATTTGCTTCTGCCAGGCCAGGGGCAAGGGAGATACTGGAAAACCAGAACTCCAGCCTGAGGGTGTAAACCTGGAAAAAACTTAGGAAAGCCCAGCTCTCCTTTAGAGCTGATGTCTCCCAGCTGCGAAGTGGCACAGCCCATTATGCACTCAGAAAGGAGTGGCGGAGCCGGATCTTGTGATGCTCTCTAGTGTATTTCTAGGTCTCTATTACGATAGAAAATATATAGTTCCTCTCAAAGATAAATTGCAGTGTATTCGGTAGTCTCTAGAGAAAGTTAAGGAAAAGATTTACAATGTCAAGACTGATCATTTGCTTTAGTTGTGGAGTCCTAATTCCCAGCATGTGGTAGGGTATATGGGGAAAAAAAAAGATTAAAAATAATTGAAACTGTGAGGAAAGTGAATAGTTTCCTAGGGAATCTCAGGACCTTGCAGGATGGTCTAACTCACTTCCATTTACTGGGTATATGGGATGCACTTGTGATATGTCAGGTGTGACCTTAGCTACCAGCGTTAGAGATACATGACAGATAAGTATGGTCCCCATCCTCGCAGGGCCCTCTTTGCGTGTGAGCACACAGGTAACCAGAGCATTCTGAAGAGCCTGCACTGATGATTTGGAGCTTAGACGTGAAGTCACAGGGCCTTTGCTCACAGTCTGTGTCTGCTTCCCTCCTGTCGTGTGTCCTTAGACAAGGTACTCAGACAATCCTGGAAGTCACTCAGTGCACAGGGGGATAGGGTGGCAGCACCATGCAAAATAAGAACAGGAGTCAAACCACATGGACCCATGTTCCCTGTTTGAATTCTCAAAAGTTAACTGTAGATTCATTGTTAAAAAGTAATTGTCTGATATGTGTACTGCCTTCTGTTAAGCCACTAAAAGTAGAAAAATGAAAACCCTGCTCTTCTTGATTGTGAGAGTTCAGTTTACAGAGAAAGCAGTGTAACCCGTTCTTCAGCATGTAATGGGATGAGTTCCCATGCTCATTAACTGGAAAACCAACATAGGTGTGTGAGTGAGGTGGAGGCCAGTGGTGTGGGGTCTCTGTTCAGAGAAGGAGGTTTTCTACTTGTTGCATTTGTGAGTTTCCCAGGCCATGTTTCCAAAATTCCCTTTTTAGTTATTCTAGTTTTTATTTTTGAAAAATCTCAGTTTTCTCTGTCTTGCCTGCTCTTATTTATGTTTTTTATTGCAGGAAATTGAAGAGCCATCGCTGGAGCCAGGTACTGTTAAATGAAAAACTTACCAGCAGGGGTTTGGAACCATTCTAGTTTTCCACCTTCTCTAATTTACATTCCTTAATTTTAAAAAGTTGCCTTATTGGCCGGGCATGGTGGCTCACGCCTGTAATCCTAGCTCTCTGGGAGGCCGAGGCAGGTGGATTGTTTGAGCTCAGAAGTTCGAAACCAGCCTCAGCAAGAGCGAGACCCCATCTCTACTAAAAATTTGAAGGAAATTAATTGGACAACTAAAAATATATAGAAAAAATTAGCTGGGCATGGTGGCGCATGCCTGTAGTCCCAGCTACTCGGGAGGTGGAGGCAGGAGGATCGCTTGAGCCCAGGAGTGTGAGGTTGCTGTGAGCCAGGCTGATGCCACGGCACTCTTGCCCGGTCAACAATGTGATACTCTGCCTAAAAAAAAAAAAAAAAAAAAAAAAAAGTTAAATAGAAAGTATCAGTAAAAAAAAAATAGGACAAATTAAGGAGAACCAAATAAACATTTAGAACAGAAAAATACAATAATCAAAATTTTAAAACTCGCAGAATAGATCCAATAGCAGAAATAACAGAGGAGTCAGTGAATGTGAAGACAGATTAATAGACATCATCCAATCTGACCAACAGAGAAAGAAATGAGCAGAACCCCAGGCACCTGTGGGATATAACAAAAAAATCTAACATTTGTGTCATGAGAGTCCCAGAAGACACAAGAAAATGTGTGCTAAAAAAATCATTGGTAAATTACACTATTGCAAAAAATAATTTGAAGTAATAGCTGAAAACTTCCCGTTTGGCAAAACAACACAAACCGACAGATTCATAAAACTGTGCAAACCTGAAACAGAATAAATTCAAAAACATCCATGCCCAGACACATCAAAATCAAATTGCTGAAAACTAAAGACGAATAAAAAATTTTGAAAGGTCCAAAGAGAAATGGCACATAACCTATAGGTGAACAACAACAGTGAATTTCTCCTCTGAAATCGTGAAGCCCAGAGGAAGTGACATATTTTTCAAGTGCTGAAAGAATAGAATTGTAAACCCAAAATTCTACATCCAGTGAAAACGTGCTTCGGAAATAAAGTTGAAATAAAGACATTCTCAGATGAAGGAAAACTAAGAGAATCTGTAGCCAGCAGATCTACTCTAAAAGAATTGCTTTAAAAAAGTACTTTGGAGAGAAGGGAAATGATAACAGAAACTCAGAACATCAGGAATGAAAGAATAACAACAGAAATCACAAATATCTAGGTAAACACAAAACACTATCCTTCTTGAGTTCTTTAAAACATGTTTGGTGGTTAAATACAAAAAGCGTTATAAAACTGCCTGATGGGGTTTTCAGTGTAAGAAATGGTGAAGAGGCCGGGCACAATGGTTCACGCATGTAATCCCAGCACTCTGGGAAGTCGAGGCGGGAGGATTGCTTGAAGTCAGAAATTCAAGACCAACCTGAGCAAGAGTGAGACCCTGTCTCTACAAAGAATAGAAAACTTAGCCAGGCGTGGTGGCGCTCGCCTGTAGTCCCAGCTACGCAGAAGGCTGAGGCAAGAGAATTGCTTGAGCCCAGGAGTTTGAGGTTTCAGTGAGCTATGATGACACCACTGCACTCTAGCCCAGACAACAGAGTGAGACCCCATCTGAAGAAAAGAAAAGAAGGAAATGGTGAAGGTTAAAGAGACTTACATGGTGGCAAGATTTCTATATGCCAATTAAAGTGACAAAATATTAATTCTAAATAGACTGAAAAATTGAATATGTATTTTGTAATCACTGGAGTAATCATTAAAAACCAAACCAAAAATAAATAACAGAAGATAATAGGAAAATCTCCAAACACCTAGAAATTAAATAATACATTTCTAAATGATCCATGGGTCAGTGAAGCTATCTGAAGGACAATTAGAAAATACATTGAACTGAATGAAAATAGAAATACAAAATATTAAAATTTCTAAGCAGCTAAAGCAGTTCTTAAGAGAGAAATTTATAGCATTAAAATTCTTATATTATGGGAGGCCGAGGTGGGCGGATTGTTTGAGCTCAGGAGTTCGAAACCAGCCTAAGCAAGAGCGAGACCCCATCTCTACTAAAAAATAGAAAGAAATTAATTGGACAACTAAAAATATATATAAAAAAAAAAACTAGCCGGGCATGGTGGCGCATGCCTGTAGTCCCAGCTACTCGGGAGGCGGAGGCAGGAGGATCGCTTGAGCCCAGGAGTTTGAGGTTGCTGTGAGCTAAGATGACGCCATGGCACTCTAGCCCAGGCAGCACAGTGAGACTCTGTCTCAAAAAAAAAAAAAAATGCTTATATTAGAAAAGAAAAAAAGGTCTTGAATCAATCATCTAAGCTTCTTAGAAAATTAGAGAAAAGTAAACCAAACCAAATAGAAGGAAAGAAATAAAATATGATAATAAAATTCAATGAAATTATATTTTTTCTATTAGATTTCATTTAAAAAAAATGGTTGAGACCCACTGACTTAATGTAATTGCCCATTAATGAGTTACAACTCAGTTTGAAAATATTGATTTTTACAACGTGACTTCCAGAAGGAACTATTCTGGACTTCCTTCCTAATTTGTAAGTAAAAATTTGAGGTACAATTATAAAATTGAGTTTAAGGCCTCATTAGAGAATATAACAAGTCAAATTTGTCTTCCTTTATGAACCTTTCCTAATTCCATCATGTAGATAATCCTTTCTTCTGTGTTTCAAAGTAATGTATCTTCAAATAGCCAATATAGCATTTTTCAGGGTACTGAAGGGAGTGGCATTCTGTTGGTCTCTCTCAAAATTAAGGTCCCTGAGGATAGGGATGATGGTGTCTTACTCTTTTTTCTAACTCTAACTTTTCTTTACGTGGGTAGTATTGATTGATATTACCATATTGCAATTTAAAAATTTTATTCATTAATAAAATAAACTCATTACATGTTAACAAAACCTTTTATGAAAATTACATTTTCAAAAAATAGAAAAATGGCATTTACATTTTTGCAAATCTCTTTACTCTGACTTAATAGAAGATATCTAGATTATTGTATCTACTTGTACATTCAACCTGTTGCAATATGATATTTTGATTAAAGTAAATGAAGAAAATCTGGACTCACACTACTATCTAGATAGCTTGAAAGGAAGTATTAATATTTTAAGTCTTTTCAAAAAAATTGTGGATATTCTTCTTTGATACTGCAACAAAATTTGACAAGTGGTAGTTTCTCAAAGGTTAGTTGCAATGTGGAATCTTCAATCTTATCAATGAACTTTTTGTACTCTGTTACATCTTGTACTTTGAATGGATCATTTATCCATGCGTATCTTAACATTGTGGATTGGTCATTTGGGAAATACTGGCTCACTGAGCTATTCAGACATCCCAATTATTGACACATTTTATTGTCTAATATCCAAAAGTGGCATTCGTTAATATCACCACTAATTTCATTAAAAAGGTTTGTAGGTATTGGGAAGCTGTCAAGCTCACTGTGGTAAATTAAAATTTTCACTTGAAAGCTCAAATTTTATCATTGGCAACAGTTATTTTCCTTGAAGTGACAAGCTCATTTCATTCATTTGGGAGACTATATGCCAGCCATCCAGTATGAATAACCACAATTTCTCAGTTGTTTGTTCAGGTAAAATGGTGTTCCAGGAAAATGCAGCCTGTTTGGCCCACAGCTTACATAATTCCACAAATGCTTTATATGTATTTCCATTCAGTCATATTAAAATATTGAAAAGACACGTTGGGTGTTGTCAGTAAAATATATGACTGATTCATCAGGGACATTCTTAAGTAAATGCACAGCAGTGAAGAATACAATGACTAAGTACCACTGCCTTGGTTTGTGCTATGGCACAAACCGTTTTACCCACCGTCGTTTTTGCACCAACAGTGCCAACAACACCACAGTGACAGTGACAGGCAAACAGTTTCGAATGAGCAGACCCCTCCACAGCTCACACCGTGACCAGGCCTGTGCTTCCAGCTGCCCACTGGGAGACGGCCCTTGGGAGCAGAGCCTCAGATCACTCCTCGTTTAGACATGGAGGCTCCCCACCTGATTCAGGGCTCACTAAGCAACCTCTTGGTTAATGAATTGCCACATGGTTAAACTTCAGGCAGAAAATGCCAAGTGGCTAGGCTGATGCAACTCTTTGGTCTGCTTCATAGTGACATTTCTGAGTACATATGAAAAATTACCATTATGCTTTCTATTAAACAGTCTCTATAAGCTTTGTTGAGTCAGCAGCCCTGAATCCAGTCAATTTTGGGATGCTGATACTAGTTTCTGAAAGTAAATGCTCTCTTATGAGAACTTCTCTATATGGTTTTGTTTCTTAGGATACCTTTGAAATGGTCTACATGAAGATGACACTCTATGGCAATTTCAAATATAAAATGAGATTTGAGGGATCTAAAAACAACAAAAACTAGTATGTAAAATGCTAAAAATAATATTTCCCAAATACATTTTCTCTAGAAAGGATTAAAATATTATTTCCTAAGAAATCTGATCTTAAGAAAAGATAACTATTCAATATTCTTATAGTTTGGTGCTTTGAACACTGAACAAAAATACTGATAAAGTGAGATTTAAGTGCAGGTACAGCAAACTAGTTTGCTCAACACTCCCAACTCCTTTCTGGTATGTCTTCCAGAATCATTTATAGCTGGAAATAGTTTGTAAGTATAAACTACATTTCCCAGATTCCTTTGCAGGGAAGAGTTTAACATGTCATATAGGTTCCTTCCAAACAGAGGCACTAACTGAGCCTTTAGTTTGGAACCGCACTACCAGGGAAGGGAGGCAGGTGTGCTTGCAGGAGCGTGGCAGAGGTGGCGCAGTCCTGGAGCTGGCAGCCAGGGTGTGGCTTCCTCATATTCCTCATTCTGCAGTTTCCCGATTCTGGCACAGGCAGCAACAACTTGATGGCCCAGTTCTGTAGTGTGGTTTTGGGTTGCACTTCTAAAAGATCAGGCAATTATTCTGTGAAGCTAGCTATATACCTGAATAAACCCGTTGGCTTATCCCTTGAGTGGATTTTGTTGCTTATAGTCAAGAACTGACCAATTCACATTTTAACATTTCCCCTAAGATAATCATGTTTCTGGTTTCTAAAGTTTTATAGCAATATTTTCTTCCTCAATTGTTTTTCTAAGCTGAGACAATGTCCCTGTGTATATAGTTAAATGCTATTAAAACAAATCAAACTACTGTGGCATTGTTTTTAGATACATCTATAATTTTATTATAAAACCATTCTTTTGGCATTAGTTGGTTACAGGTGATAGCAAGAGGCTGTGAGTGCGGCAGAGCAGCTCTGATGTAACAACTGTCCTCCCTGCTCACTGAACCAACCCTTCAGGTACCGCCTCTCCATGACACGTAAGTGAGCTGCAGTCATTAGGCTGCAAACCCTGATGCGGGCACCACTTAGGGAGGGGCTGATGCTAAGGGATTAGAGTAAATGTTGGGAAGACTACAAAAGTTCCTTTATGGGAATTTTCTTTCCCCTCCCTTCCGATTACTTTGTTTTAAAAGAATCAAATTACTTAGAGCTAGTCTCAACAGCAGCAGCACCCAAGGAGCATCCCACTTAGTTCTTGTTAAAAAGCAATCCCTGCACAATGTGTGTTTTACACCACAGGCAAAGAGAACGGACCACTCCAGTTTTAAGCTCCTGTATTAAAGTCCGTTAAAAAAATAAAAGCGTTCCATCAAGTTCTTCTGGATGGTTTTATTGCTGTGTATTTGTTGGTGGGTCACTTTCCGTGCTGTGTTTGCTTTGAAGGGATCTTCCAACATATCTCCAATATTCCTTTCTTATAGTGTCCTTTTCTTTAGCTAAGATTTCACATAGCTGAAAATGAAAGACAGAAATTTATTAAAGCAAATGTTTAATTCAATCTCAAGGGCAAATGCCTTTGAGCCAATATGACGTAACTCTGATCTGTTCAAATGAGACGTACAGGTGGAGTTACATACTATGTCCACGAGTGACGTCAATGCTGCCCTAAACAGAAGTAGCCCTGCACCGAATGCTGAGCAAACATGTTGAAAAGGGGCATGAATATTTGCGGGACTGGGCAGACCCAACTGTGAGACACCAAAAAGGAAAGCAGAGTCCCACCAGCTTACCTCTAGTGCTTTATTAAGAATGTCTTCCTTGTTGTCACATTGGTTTTCTAGCATGTCTTCATAGATATCCACAAGAAAGGCAATTAGGTAGGGGGAACTGTGACTTGGTTGTAAATCAAGTAATTGATTTAATAGATTAGGATATTTGGAAAGACCCCGATCCTGCAAAATCCTTAAAAGAAAAAAAAACAAAACTCAATTTTGAAAAGGAAGAATAAAAACAATATAAAGATCAACAGAAAACCCCTGAAACATAAGCAAGAAAAAGAGACTTATTTTGAATGAGGCTGATACTAAATGAAACTTTTCAATTATGTGAATCTTATCATAGATAATTAAGAGATGAGTAAAATTAGTTTAAAAAATGAAGTTTATAAGTGATCATTTAGAATTTAAACTGTGCAATGCAGAAAATAAATCACCTTCTTAAAATTAAAAAGGAAAAAGACAGGTTCATGTTTCTCCCTGAGATGGCTCCTTACCCTGTTAGTGCTCCAGACATCACAGGGCTCGCCCTGACACAGCTCCAGATATGACTGGGCTCCACGCTCTGCGCTCTTTGGGCCTAGTTTCCTTGGAGACCTCTAAGTTTAACAAGGAGCTTGGTTATGTAAGTGGCCAATAAGTGAAACCTTTTCTATTTAAGGAGTAAGACTTGTTAATCAGAGATCTCTAGAAATGAAAACAGAAAGGTCGGCTATCCATCTGTGCAATTTGCTTATAAGTGGTCTACTGTACTGTACTGTATTCCTGAGCTAAGCAGAACATGGGTGTGTGTATTTCATTCTTTGACATAAAGACTACATGATCATAAATAAAATTAAAACTGCATTACTGTTTACTCATGGATTGTTCTAAAAGCAACTGTTCTTGGGAGTTACCCTAAGACTGTTACACTTCCGCTCTTAGATCCAAAAAAATGAAAAATTCTGTAGAATCCCTTTGAGATCTGAATATAGAATACATTCCATGGAGTATCATATTAGTAGCTTATTTGTTTTTTAATATAAAAAAACAAAAACAACCTCTTACCCTTTCAAATAGTTCCATGCACTTTCATTATGTGGTACTAGTTTGATCATTTCTAGGGTATACCTGCAAGAAAAAAATTTTTAAAGAGCAGCACAATGATTACATAGAGTTTTACCAAGATTGTGGCACAGTTTGGCCACATGCTTTCACTTGTGTGAGTCTTCACATACATGTCTGTCCGTGGACTGCGGTACCTCGTAGGTCATATCTACATTGGAGAGTTGCTGCAGTCTGCATCTGTCAGTTCTCATTTACACAGTTCCCCACCCTGTATATTTGTATCCAGTTCTAGGGAGTGACAACTAATCTAGAGGCTTCAACAGGAAAAGAAGTTAATATGGAATGTTTCCTTTAATATTATAATATGGAAGACTTTCCTTTTGAAGGAAATGTCAGCTAAAACAAGGAGACTTTCATTGGTAAAGCAACCTCGGGAAAAAAGTTTAAGATCTACTTATGCCTAAACAAAATCCTTAGTCATAGAAAAAGGAGAATTAACATAACCTTAGAGGCTAGGCACGGTGGCTCCCACCTATGATCCCAGCACTCTTGGAAAGCCAAGGTAGGAGGATCACTTGAGGTCAGTAGTTTGAGACCAGCCAGAGCAAGAGCGAGACCCCCATCTCTACTAAAAGTAGAAAAAATTAGCTGGGTGTGGTGGCACAGGCCTGTCGTCCCAGCTACTGGGGAAGCTGAGGCAGGAGGATCACTTCAGCCCAGGAGTTTGAGGTTGCTCTGAGCTAGGCTGACGCCACAGCACTCTAGCTGGGGTGACAGAGTGAGACTCTGTCTCAAAAAAACAAACAAAAAACACATAAGCTTAGGAGCCATGATAAAAAAAATAGATAGCATGGAAATTATATAGACAAATAATAAAAATTAAAAACCAACACATGTATTTCTTATATTCCAAAATGAGATTACTAGTAAAATACGATGCTATTCCCAGTTAAAATGGACACTCCATACCTTTCTTTTCCCCTTAAACAGATTATTAAATATAATTGAGACCACAAATTCCAAAGACGTTACAGAACTCTGCTTCACCATATACTTGCTCAGATGATTAAATCGCTAACTAAAGCTTAGCAGTCTTGGTTCTGTTACAGTGCTGTTACTGTGGGATTTTTCTTCCAGGAAGCAATAATAAACTCATTCAACATTATAAAAGGATTTTTCCAACTACTTTTATATAACCTAATGTTTTCATTATTTGTAAAACCACATCCCTGCAGGTCTTAGCTGGTCCTCGTTTAAGATTCCTAATTTCATTTTGGCAATACCAAAATTTCTATTTACATACATGTGCACTAAAGCTGTGGTCCCCAACCCATGGGCTGCGGAACCGTACCCCCCTGTGGCCTGTTAGGAACCAAGCCACACAGCAGGAGGTAAGCGGCCAGTGAGCCAGGGAAGCTTCATCTGTATTTACAGCCGCTGCCCATCACTCACATCACCACGTAAGCTCCGCCTCCTGTCAGATCAGCAGCAGCGTAGGATTCTCACAGGATCGAGAACCCTACTGCAGACTGTGCGTGCAGGGATCTAGGTTGTGGCTCCTTCTGAGAATCTAACACTGCAGTGAGCAATGATGACGACACTGCACTCCAGCCTGGGCAACAAAGTAAGACTCTGTCTTAAAAAAAAAAAGTGCTAAGTGATGAAATCTGAATTTTCTCTATATAAGTTCCACTGCTTAGATTAGATTAAGAATAAAAAAATCAAGCCTGACCAAGAGAGAGATCCCATCTCTACAAAAACTAGAAAAATTAGCCAGGCATGACAGCCTACACCTGTGGTCCCAGCTACTCAAGTGGCTGAGGCAGAAGAATCACTTGAGCCCAGGAGTGGGATGCTGCAGTGAGCTATGACAATGCCACTGCACTCTACCCTGGGTGACAGAGACCCTATCTCAAAAAAAAAAAAAAAAAAACACAAAACCAATAAATACAATCAGTCAGTAAGTCCACCATTAATCTTTACACCGATACTATTCAATAGGACTTGCAGGGACAATGGAAATGTTTAAAGAACATGTATGTCCACGATGGTAATCGCTAGCCACATATGGGTACTGAACACCTGAAAAGCGACCAGTACAACTGAAAAACTGTATTTTTAATTTTATATACTTTTAATTGATTGAACTTTAAATAGACATGTGGCTAGTGGCTAATGACTACCATTCTGAACAGTACAGGCATACCTTGCAGATATTGTGGGTTCGGTTCCAGACCACCTCAATAAAGCAAATATCAAAAGGAAGTGAGTCACATGAATTTTCTGTGAATTTTTTTCATAAAAGTTATGTTTATACTACACTGTAGTCTATTGAGTGTGCAACAGCATTATGTCTAAAAACATACTGTACATACCTTAATTAAAAAATACTTTATTGCTAAAAAATGCTAACAATCATCTGAGCCTTCAGCCAGTCATAATCTTTTTGCTGGTGGAGGGTCTGGCCCATTGCTGATGGCTGCTGATGGATCATGGTGGTGGCTGCTGAAGGCTGGGGTGGCTGTGCCAATTTCCTAAAATAAGACAACAAGGAAGTCGCCACATTGACTCTTCCTTTCACAAAAGATTCTCTGTAGCATGTGATGCTGTTTGACAGCATTTCCCCACGGTAGAACTTCTTTCAAAATTAGAGTCCATCCTCTCAACCCTGCCGCTGCTTTATCAATTAAACATCTGTAATATTCTAAATCCTTTGCTGTCATTTTAACAGTGTTCACAGCATCTTTACCAGCAGCCGACTGCGTCTCCAGAAACCACTTGCTTTGTTCATCCTTAAGAAGCAACTCTTCATTCATTCGAATTTTATTGTGAAACCGCAGCAATTCAGGCGCACCTTCAGGCTCCACTTCTACTTCTAGTTCCCTTGCTATTCCCACCACATCTGCAGTGACTTCCTCCGCTGAAGTCATGAACCCCTCAAAGTCATCCACGAGGGATGGAATCAACTTCTTCCAAACTGCTATTCATGTTAAGATTTCAACTTCCTCCCAGGAATCTTACTGGCATCAAGAATGGTGAATCCTTTCCAGAAGGTTTTCAATTTACTTTGCCCAGAACCATCGGAAGAATCACTATGGCACCTGTATGTAGCCTTAGGAAATGTGTTTCTTAAATAACAAGATTGAAATTACTATCTGAGCCAGGGTCTGTAAAATGGGTGTGTTAGAGGCATGAAAGCAACATTAATCTCCTGCACATCTCCATCAGAACTCTTGGGTGACCAGGTGCATTGTAGTATTTTGAAAGGAATCATTTTTTCTGAGGAGATCTGAACAGTGGGCTTAAAATAGTCTACCAGGATTTTCAGAATGGCCAATAAGCACTGACTTCAACTTAGAAGTCTCCAGCTGCATTACCCCATAACAAGAGTCAGCCTGTCCTCTGGAGCCAAGCATGGACTTTTCCTCTGTGCCTAGGAAAGTCCTAAATGACATTTTGTTCCAATAGAAGGTTTTTTCATTTACATTGAGAATCTTGTTAGGATGGCCACCTTCATCAGTGACCTCAGCTGGATCTTCTGGATACCCTGCTGCAGCCTCTACATCAGCACTGGCGGCTTCATTTTGTACTTGCATGGTGTGGAGACAGTTTCTTTCCTTAACCGTCATGAACTAACCTCTGCTAGCTTTAAATTTTTTTTTTCTGCAGATTCCTCACCTCTCAGCCTTCATAGAATTGCACAGTGGTCAGGCTTTGGCTTCAGGGAATGTTGTGGCTGGTTTGCTCTTCAGTGCAAACCACTCAAACTTTCTCCATGTAAGCACTAAGGCTGTTTTGTTTTCTTATCATTCATATGTTCGCTGGAGTAGCACTTTTAATTTCCTTCAAGAATTTTTCCTTTGCATTCACAACTTGGCTAACTTTGGTGCAAGAGGCCTAGCTTTCAGCCTATCTCAGCTTTGGCATGCCTTCCTCACTAGGTTTAACTGTTTCTAGCTTTTGATTTAAAGGGAGAGACAGCTGACTCTCTTTTTCACATGTACACTTGGAGGCCATTGCAGGGTTATTAACTGGCTTAACTTCCATATTGTTGCGTAATATTTCAGGGAGTAGGGAAGCCCGAGGAGAAGATGACGGAGGACACACACAACACTCATTGATTAGGTTCACCATCTTATATGGGGGCAGTTCATGGCACCCCAAAACAATTACAATAATAACATCAAAGATGACTGGTCAAAGATTACCATATAGATATAATAACGAAAGCTTGAAATATTGCGAGGATTACCAACATGTGACACAGACACAGAGTGAGCACATGCTGTTGGAAAAATGGCACTAACAGGCTTGCTCAATGCAGTTTCCACAAACCTTCAATTTGTAAAAAGTAGTATCTGCAGGGTGCAAAAATAAGATATGCCTGTATAGCTTTAGACAGAAGAGCACTAGAAAGAAAGCATAAGGTGCGCTTGAGGGGTGTGTCTGCTCTAGACATAAGCCTGGGACAGAAAGTTAACGTGGGACTTGGACTGAAGACTTGTTTTAAAAATGTAACTCACCAGAACCCTGTATAGAGCAGATCAAAGAGGAGCTAGCTGCCCTGATCCGGGCAGAAGTGAAGGCGAGGAGGATGGGAGGCAGACACGCCATGAAATCAGCTCCTCCCAGCAGCTGTTCAAACATGTCTATAAGGAAAATGATGACTGCCGTCTCTCAGGCTTTGAGAACAATAAGCATGCTGAAGTTGTGAAACAGACACTGAGGCAAAATGGACAAACAAGGTCAGAAAAAAGTGCTTCTAAAAACATTAGGAGCACTTTTTTATGGACACAACATAAAAATTCACACTAATTCAGAAATTTCTAGCTCTTGTAACAGCTTTTAGTACAGTGGTTCTCAGCTGTGGGTGACTTTTGCCCCGCAGGGGACATCTGGCAACGTCTGAAGAGATTTTTGCTCGAGGCCAGGAACGCTGTTGAACATCCCTCAGCACAGGAGAGAGCCCCACAACAAAGCCTTATCTGGGCCAAGGCCCTTCCCCAGGGCAACATGGCATCTGGGAACTACTATCCGAAATGCAACACAATTTAATGAGACAGTTTTAAAATAAAGCTCAGACACTATTAAATCTGATTTCTTTTCAATCTCCAGTAGCAACAATATTTCAAGACACTTAAGACACTATCAAGTAGAGGTGGACTATTATTTGAAAATTTATCATGGTGTTTCATCTCGGTATTCTGTCCTAGTTCAGTTTCATGAAGGTAGGATCTTGATCTTTGCTGTACCCACAATGCCTGACACATGGTAGGCATGCACTATGTTTTTAATGAATGACCAAGTGAAGGAGATTACTAACTGGACTTCTCTCTCCAACACAGCACGATCATTGTAGCCAGTGGTGTTTGAAATGACGAAGTATCTTTGGTTCCAGACAGAGTTATTTCTCACATCCTCTTTGAGAAGCTGGTCTACATACTGCAGCTCATTATCCCAAAGTTTAAATTCCTAAAACAAAATTAAAACAAAACATCTAATTAGAAATGTCCCATTATGCATAAACAATAAAAGTAAATAAATAAAACTTCAGCAAAGCTAAGAAGGTAGAACCAAGGACTTAGGATTTATCGCATTTTAGAGGGAAGTGATGGTCGCAGGTCAAGGAAATAGAGAGTGACACAAGCATGAAACTGAGGACAGAGCCTGGGAACACACACAGTGCAGGGAAAACTACATCAAAGAAAACTTAGAGGGGAAAAAGAGCCGAACTCACCAGTAAGAGAGTAAGTACAGTGCAGAATATCAATTTGATGTGATTTGATATTAATATATAACATTAAGGGCAGCATTCAAAGTGCACATATATGATAAAAGTACAATAAAATCTATGTAGAGAAATACATACAACAGGATTTAGATAAAAATTTTTACATTATAAAGCTGTTTTAATAAAAAAAATTACGAGGAGAACAGAACCATTCAAGACAATTTAAAAGAGAATAATTAAAACTTTTAAATGCAGCATAAGTTGGGGACATTAACTACAAAAAAGGTAACGGAGATACATTTCTGATTTGATAATAGGAAAAAAGTAAAAACTTCCATGATAGTCCCTAAAAATACTAAAAACAAATGCATTAAGGAAGACAGCATTTTTGTGAAGACCCCTGTGTGCTGGTGAGTAGGAGAGCTCAGTGGTGTCCCTGTGGGCCACTGGCTGGTGTCCTCACTCACACCATTATCACGAGATCGTATCTCCAACACGCTAAGTAGAGAAAGAGAGTAAGCGTTTACAGCTTTCTCAGTGTAACAATAATTCCGTGTCTGCATAATAATAAAAATCGTGGCTAGTATTTTCTTACTTGTGTGTTTTCTGTTTGTTTGTTTGTTTGTTCAGACTCAGGAAATCACAAAAATAACTGTGTATCCTTCCCTTAGATTCCCCAAATGGCAGCTTCTTACTAACTAAAATGTAATCCCAAAACCCGGAAAATGACATTAGTACAATGTTGCTAATGGAACTGCTAACCTTGTCCAGATTTTTACTGTACTCATTTGTGCATACGTGGTGGGGAGCTGGAATATAGCACTCTGAAATTTTATCCCATGTATAGTGTACACTACAATCAAGATACAGAACTACCCCTCGCCACACAGAGACTGTCTCATGCTACCACTTTATAATTGTACCCCCTTTCCCTAACCTGTGGCAACCACTGGTCTGTTCTCCGTCTCTATAATCTTGAAGTTTCAAGAATGGGATCTAAATGGAATCATACAGTATGAAAACCCCTAAGATTGCCCTTTTTCACTAAGTATAATGCCCTTGAGATCCATCCAAGTTGTTGCCTATACCAATAGTTCACTCTTTTTTATTGCTGAGTAGTATTCCAAGTATGTGTTTATTTTATTTTCAAAGTAATTCATTTTTCATTATATTTTACATAAATGGGATACATCTAAAATACATCTAATCTGCGATGGACTGGGAACAAATAAGGATCCTTCGTGTCTTTACTTGAGAAGCTCTAGTATAAAGTATTAATGCCAAATAACATACAGGCCTGATATTCTTGAATGTTTAATGTTTAAAACTAATGTTTAAAACTACAATTCTGTCACATTTCAAATATGAGTGTCATAAATTTTTTTAAGAACTGTCTCATGTCCCATTTTAAGTAATCAAAGAGTATACTGAATTCATTAAATTCTCACTGCAAATAACTGAAATATTAAAAATGGTTTCCCACATACAAATAGACTTAGACCAGAGTTTCTCAGCCTTGGCTACTGACGGTGTGGGCCAGATAATTCTTTGTGGTGAGGGCTGTCCTGGGCTTGTAGGATGTTTAGCAGCATCCCTGCCCTACTGGACAACAGTGCACCATGCCGCTAGTGGGACAATTAAAAATACCTCCAGATATTGCCAAATGTCCTCTAAGGAGCACAATCACTGCTGCTTGAGAACTACTGAATTTAAGAATACATATATGTCCCACTTTCAACCTTGGGACAAGTTACTTCCTTCCCTTTTAATAGCATACAAAAATGTACAGATTCTCTTCAGTTTTCAGAATCCATTTGCCTCTCACTAGAAGTGAAATTATTCTTTTTTTTTTTTTTTTTTTGAGACAGAGTCTCACTCGGTTGCCCTGGCTAGAGTGAGTGCTGTGGCGTCATCCTAGCTCACAGGAACCTCAAACTCCTGGGCTCAAGCGATCCTCCTGCCTCAGCCTCCCGAGTAGCTGGGACTACAGGCATGCGCCACCATGCCCGGATAATTTTTTCTATATATTTTTAGTTGTTCAATTAATTTCTGTCTAATTTTAGTAGAGATGGGGTCTCGCTCTTGCTCAGGCTGGTTTCGAACTCCTGAGCTCAAACAAGCCACCTGCCTCGGCCTCCCAGAGAGCTAGGATTACAGGCGTGAGCCACCGCGCCCGGCCAGAAGTGAAATTATTCTTATCTTTAAAAAATTATGTTGGAAACATATGAAAACATCAAATGTGAAGACAAGAAAATTACATGCATTTTGGTTTATAAAATAAATAGAAATTCATAAGCTACAAAACACAACAAAGGGATATTTTGAAATTCTTTCTCACAGGAATTTTTTATGATAATTTTAGTAAGAAGCATACTGGGTAAAGGGGCTCTTCAAAGATATTGGTAATGTTTTATTTCTTGAGAGTATGTTTGGAGGTTCTAGCAGGGGAGCTCACAGCTACCTGTATACCCTCGACTGAAGAACAGTCCTCTCTATCAGGTAAGGTCATCCTCTTCAACTGAGTGCGCAGCTTCGGGAAGGACGCAAATGGAGCGGTGAGGGAGGAAGGGGACACCCGCCTAGGCAGCCAGATCAGCGGAATCAACCCTGGCGATCAATGAGGTGACAGACGTCACAGCCACATCGCACTCACCTCCGGTAATGTTCTATTTCTTAAGCTGTTGTGATAGATGGATAGGGCTTTGTGCATGTGTATAATTTTTACTTTTATATGATTAAAATCTTCACAAAAAAGTGAAAATACTGAATACCTTTAGAAAATGTATCCCTTTAACTGAATTTGGAAAAATTTTAAATTTTAAGTAAAACAATTTTAGTGAAATGCTCTTGGTATAATAAATAGTAGAAAAAGTAGCAATCCCTGGAAAAAATGTATAGGAAACAATACTAGAATTGTCTGCTAAAATAAAGAAAATGCCCAGAGTGGGAGTTATAACTATTCTATTCAGTATTAAGCACAAAAGTTTAACACATGGGTAGAAATAAAATACACAATAGTTACTATGAAATTATATGCCAAAGTTTATATATGCAAAAACTTTAATATATAATATGTCCTTGCTAATTAAAGTAACACAGATGTATTAAAAATTTACTACTTTTTGTACTCAGTTTTCTAGCACGTAATGCAAATTCAATCTAAAAAATATTAAAAATTTACTATTATTTTTCTTTAAAATAATATTCACCAACAAATCCAAAGAGAACATAAAAGTTAACCAACATGAAAGATGTCAGGTTTTAGGTATTTTAAGTATTGCACATTACGTGTAATGATCTACATATACGTGTGCTTATTATACTTAGACCTTAATAGTAATTTTACTTACGTAATTCAGTTAAAAAATAAAACTCTGAAAAACACTGTAACAAGAAAGGCAATACCTGAATAACCCACTGTCGGTGCTGCCAGGCGTGGTAATTCTTTGCATCCTGATTAAGAATATCAGCGATAAACTCAAGCTCCTGAGATGGATCTTTTAGCCATTCCACTAACACTCGCCTATGATGCCTAATGCCCAGAGAAGAAGGGAGAGAAGTTTTTTGTTAATTTACCCAAGAACTAAAATATCAGCTGCATGTGTTGTCTAAGTGATCTTGGAGGACACTCAAGAAACAAAAATTCAGCTCTAATTCTCAAGACTCTATTGGGGAGAGAAGGCAACACAAAAGAAAAAATATGAAAAAAATTTCAGAACACTAAGGAAGAGTTGAGAAACATAAAAGTGATTTGTGTGTAAAATGAAATCAGATATATAGGGCCTAAAGGTTTATCTCAAGCTAAATCTAGAAGTACAACACAATAATCTCTGACAACCACAAAATTCTGTCAAAGAATTCTGAAGCATTACCAGATTGCAAAAGAAGAAACCAGAGGAAATATGACATTATTTTATCAAGTGTAGAAGGTCACCCCCTCCCACCCTTTCCTAAGTTTCATAGAAGACAATTTTCCATGGGGCGGGGCGGCAGAGCTCTGCTGTGGGCCCACTGCCCAAGGGTTGGGGACAGCAGTGTTAGAGTACAGCATTCATCACACTAAAAGTGAGCAGGAGTGATGGGGAGAGGTGAAAGGAAGGGTTTCGTGCTTAATAAACAACCTACTCCATGTGCATAGAAAATTTAACAATTCATCTCACAGAATATTAAGAAGGCAAGATACCACCAAGAAGAAAGTCCTGGAAATAAAGGTTTCTAAATTTTTCTAGAAATCTTCCAAGTCAGTGAACACTAGTAGCATTTTATTTTTCCAGATTCCTGGTAAATTATATAATTTAGGAAAAAGTTAAAAATTAAATCTTCTGCTACATCAAACTGACTTATAGGAACAAAAGTTCACTCTGATGCTCTATGACTTAAAGAATATTAAACACAAGGGTTTGTCTTACAGCATAAGTTTTCATAGTGAGAATTTAATAAAAAGTGATTAATTAATTAGGATACAGGATTTTCACTACTTGTACTACACTGACTATAAAAGAAACTACAGAGTGGGCAATTTGAAATGTGCTGCCACTAAAAATCTGCTGGGCTTTCCACCACAGCTGCTGTGGGTGGCTTTGTGTTTTGTTTTTCATAACAATGGGTGATTAGGTATTAATGACAGTGCCTTCGGTATCCAGAAAAGAAAAGCTATTTCTCTTCAGCAAACACTAGATGTAATCAAATACTGAGAATGCTTGTGATGTCTAGATTTTATAGCTATAGATTTTTATATAAAAGCACCTTAATTCCACAGGGTAAATAATTTCTTAGTGAGGGTCTGAAACTTTCTATTTAATATCTTTTCTCACTAATGCAACTATCTTATAATGTAATTTTTTAGGAATGCAACAATCCAGTTATAAACAAAGAGGCTACAGTGGTGAAGTTCTTAACTAAATAAAATTCTACAAATGGAAATCTGTATAATGGCTACCACTTCCATGCTTTGCCAAATAACTGTATTTTTTGTTGTTTATTTACAAATAATGTTATCTACTGAAGACAGTTATGCACTGTTAGGTCTACTATATTCTAATTCTTTGAAAATTAATTATCATCTATATACAGCTAAATATTCCTTACAGATAATATTTGATTACGCAGATCATTATTACCCGGCTGGTCCAGACGTCAGTTCACACTCCTCATCTGTCCACAGTTGGGATGAAGGTGGTCTTTCTCCTGAGGCTGATCTCTATGTTGGACCCCTTCCAAGTCTAAGCCTTTACGCTACCCTTTTTCTCCTTAATCCTCAAACTCTCTTTTGTATTAACACTCTCCCGTCACCGGGAAGTCTTAACCATACTGAAAAACCAAACGAAAACCCACAGCCCTGACTAGCTACTTGCTATGTCTTCCTTTCTCAGCACCTGAGCTTCTCCCTCTCCCATTGACAATTCAACACACTGCTGTGCGATTCCCTTCCTCTTCCTACCTCTTTCCTTCTGCCCACCCTGTCACCCACCCAACCCCTGGTGGGAGGACTGCACATGTCAAGGACACTCACTGACAACCACCCAATTGACAAATGCATTGGTCGCCACTTTCTCTGACTTCTCATCAGTAGCTGATATTGTGATCCATTCCTGTCTTCTTGAAACTCTCTCTTCTCTTGGTTTCTGCAACATTAACTTCTGGTTTCCTTCCTCAGTCCCCCAGCGCACTTGTCTGCCTCTCACAAGATGACATTCATTAATGCTCTATCCTCAGCCTTCTCCTCTAACTCCCCCGAGTCCCTCACCTGTGGCCAGACTCCAGCTGCTATTCCAGAACACAGACAGCCCCCAACTCCTGTCAGCAAACTGCTCCTCACTCCAGAAGAGCATTTTCCAACCACCTGCTGGACAGCTGTATACACGTTTTCCACAAGCACATCAAATCCGCTTGTCTAATACTGACTCCATCGTTCTTCCCCCAAAATGTGCTGCTGTGCCTCCCGAACTCCGAGTGGATGGCACCACCATTCGTCCAGCTGTCTAAGTCAGAAATGTAATGTTCTTCTCCATCACTCCTTCAATAAAGTAAACTTCAAAATCTGTTGCTTTTACCTCCAAATCTCTTTCAAATTTATCACTCTCCCCACCACGTCCCCACGTTTGAAGCCTCATCTCTTCTAACCTGCACCACTGCAGTGGCCTCCAGGATCACAGAGCTAGCTAGTCCCTCCTCTGCCCTGCCATCGGGGTAAGCCTTCTAAGACACAAATCTAATCGCGTTACTTCCTTAATTAAAACTTGTCCCTAGCTCGCCACTGCCACTAAGATCCACCCACAGCCCCAATCAATGCTCCCAAGGCCCTTTATGCTCTCGTCCCTGCCACAACTGCCCAAAGGCACTCTGAGCACAGGGAGTCCTCACACTTCTGCCCAGAATACTTTCTTTGCCTCAGAGGTCCTTCCTTTCCAAAGTCTTCCTTAAATCTCAGGATACTGTGTGCGTGTGCAGGACATTATGTTGGAAAAAGATAAAACGGTGGTAGCTCCTGTGTTAGGAGCAGGCAGTCAGTGGCATAGAAAGTGGAGCAAACTCTTGGTGGCGGGCCACACTGCCTCTTCTATTCACCGCCACCGCCACCACCACAGTGGGAACAGCAGCCACCTACCATTCAAGGGTTGCTCACTACATGCTGGGTACCGTTCAAACTCTCTTTCCTGTTTGTTCCCTGCCTTCCTGCTCCCTACCTTCTCTCTTTTTTCCTATTGTGTTCTGCTACCCTCACCCATAAAAATCCCCAGACTCTTGTCTATGCTAACCTAGGGGCTTAATTTCTAGAACAAATATACCCTGTGAAAAACTCTAGCATTATACTTTTCACAATGCTCTGTAAAACAACTGGTTTTATTACTTGCTTTCCCCTACATCTGGTTTGTCTTTGTATCCCCAATAAAAATTTTTTGAATAAACAAATGAATAAAAGATCAAACACCAAAAAGTCATTTTATAACACACTGAATAGAAAACATTTTTTAGTTTTATTACTCAAATTAGGTCTGATTCTAGCAGTATTGCATATTGATGTTGAAACCTGAAATAACAACAGCTAACCTTTGAAGGTTAACTCTGGGTAAGACATCATTTTGAGCACGAAACACAAAGTTACCTCATTTAATCCTCCTAACAATCCTATGAGGCAAGTAACATTAGCTTCCATATAAAGTACTAAATAAATTTATAAAGAAACAAAAACTTCCCTACAATCTTATCACCCCTTGGCAAGTACCACTAGCACAGTGACATGCATCCTATTTCCATCTTACCAAACTTGATAGTTTTTGGGCTGTTCCTCAATTATTGCAGTGATGTAGTTCATTTCCTCATGTAGATCCTTGTGAAGTGACTTTAAGAGAACTCTCCGAAAATGCCTACAGCAAACATCAAGCACCCAAAGTCTGATTACTCCACACAAGTTGCCTAGTAACAATAACAAATAAAGCTACAAGACAACAATCTCGTCAGACAAACTTTTCTGTATAACCAATAATACCGTAATTCAATTGCTCATGGTTGTTCAAGTTCGATAACTATCTGGTGATTGGAGGAATAAAGCATTTGGAGTAAAAATACTAAAAGGCAACAAATATGAGATAGAAGAAAAGTAAATTTTTGAACCGTAAGTAATGAAAGACAATCAGCTAAATGATTATTCTCAGGTAATACTCTGGTCATCAGTGCTCGATAATACAAGAATCAAAGACATCTCTTTTCCTATAGGTACAGCTTGTTAGTATAGATACATTATTCATATAATAAATTAATTCTATTATAAACATTAGCAAAATATTTAACTTTTAGAACCACCACGAAAATACTACGTATAAATGAAACAAGTTTCTCTCTAATTTCTCCACAGGTGGAGTCATTTTCCCTAAAGACATTGTTAGTTATGGTCTATTTTTACTTTGAAATTTGAAAAATTTCCAACTCAATATATAGTAAGAGACAGCTCAGGATCTACTTTAAAAGTTACGTTCTAAATGAACTCCTAAATAGAAGAGTTAAAGGATTTCTCTTCTATTATTATTAAAGAAAATTAGGCTTACAGAGCATATAAATATAAGCACTTGGCTTACATGGGTAATGATTTCAGAAACACAGCTTTTAAAAAAATAGCAAACACACTTCTCAAGAAACTTTTAAATACATTCTAATTTCCTTTATGCTGTGGAGTTAGTAACTTCTTAAAAGCTAAGATGTGCATATTAAAGACATAAAATAATGAAATATACTGAGAATCGTGTTAAACAGAGTAGATTAAATGAGTTTATTTTCACTCCCTAATAAAACCCCACAAAAATGACAGTAAAAGAGTAAAGAAGGCATAAGTCCACAAGGACAGAGAGAGTTAGGGATGAGGGGCTACCATGGCAACTGGGAGAGGTCAACAAAATCACTGAAATATGTAAGTGGAGAGACTAATTTTTTCTTTTTTTTGAGACAGAGTCTCATTCTGTTGCCCAGGCTAAAGTGCTGTGGTGTCATCACAGCTCACAGCAAGCTCACACTCCTGGGCTCAAGTGATCCTCCTGCCTCAGTCTCCCAAGTAGCTGGGACTACAGGCATGCGCCACCATGTCCGGCTAATTTTTTCTACATATTTTTAGTTGTCCAGCCAATTTCCTTCTATTTTTAGTAAGACAGGGTTTCACTCTTGCTCAGGCTGGTCTCGAACTCCTGACCTTGAGCGATCCTCCCGCATCGGCCTCCCAGAGTGCTAGGATTACAGGCGTGAGCCACCACGCCTGGCCAAGAGACTAGTTTTAAACAAGAAAAACAAAATGTGTTAAAAAACTTTCAACAAAAGAGGAAATCTGAAGATTCAGAAATCGGAGGTAACAGATATTTCCAAAATGGGGGTTCGAGGTGGTGCTAAAAACAGTGCAAGGTCTATAGAAAGAGCCCTCGGCAGCCAAGGTCTTTCCCTGGTCTGAGCAGAGAGGTGACAGCATCTCCTGAGACAGTGGCGTTACTCTCTGGGAAAATCTGAAGCAGAAAGGGGCGTCAGGCACACTGGAAGGCAGCGTGAGGTAAAAGGGTAGCAATAAGGAAATTAAAAGCATTGATAAACAAAGCTGAAAAAAATTAAATTAAACCAGCTTCATTTCAAATCATAATTAGATTGCCTCCCCCAAAAGTTGATATTCTCAACAGTGAGACTCCCCAGCCATCACCCCAGACTGACCCCAGAACTGTGACAGCGAAATGTTGCACTTCTTAGGCAACAAATCAGATGAATCCTCTTTGGAGAAACACACTATCCAAGAGAAAAGATTTAAAAATACTGACATGGGAAGATTTCACAACAAACAGCCACATCCCCACTTGGTAACTTCACAGTGAAGCCCTCCAGTTGATAAATGCTGCCACATATAGGGCTTCCAACCAGGGTTATTTCTGTCTCTGTTATAAGTATAAAAGGAAAGTCAAGAATTACCAACCATTTCAGAAAAATATTTATATGAAAGAGACCAAAACAGAGAGAGAAGCAGATACCACATCCATTACATAAAAAAAAAAGATGCTATTTAAAAAAGAATATTCAAAGAACAAAAATGAGTTCTCAAAAATTAAAAATGAATGCAGAATTTTAAAAAAATCAGTATAAGAGTTAGAAGATAAAATTGAGGAAATATCTCAAAAGTAAATAAAAAGACAAAGAAATGAAAATAAGAAGCTGAGCGTAGTGGTGCCCACCTCTAGTGCTAGCTACTCAGGAGGCTGAGGTGAGCCTCAGGAGGCTAAGGTGGGAGGATTGCTCAAGGCCAGGGGTTTGAGACGAGCCTGAGCAACGTAGCAAGGCCCCATTGCTACCAAAAAAAAAAAAAAAAAACATTAGCTGGGAGGCTGAGGCAGGAGGATCACTTGAATCCAGGAGTTTGAGGTAGCAGTGAGCTATGATGATGCCACTGCACTCTGGCCTGGGCAACAGAGCAATACCCTGCCTCAAACAATTAGTCAATAAAGTTGAAGGAAAACTAGTGATTTTTAAATGTATAAGTCTCAAAAACTATTTCCCACACAAAAATTATTTCCCATCTACTAAAGGATGTGCTCTATAAAATGAGAGAGTAAATTGAGAAAGAGAAAGATATAGGATCTAGGAAACAGGGGATCTAACACATTAAAGAGTTGAAGACTAGATGTGCAGCATCTAAACTGGCAAAAAAAAACAATGAACTTGAAGGATTACCTGTAGTGTTCAACAGAAATACGACATTATATATATATATATATATCAGAGAGTGTGGGAGACAAATTACTTATTAGCACGAATAAAACTAAACAAAAAAGGCAATCTATTGAAGGAAGTATAATTATCCTATAAAACAAGGGTCAGCATGAACCCTAACTGATTAGGCATTTGTGACGAAGGAAGGGTAGCAGAGAGTGAACTCTGAACTCTGTGTCTTTCATGGAAGGAACAGGTACTGTCTAAAACGAAAATAAAGAAAAAATAATAATTAAGCATATTATCTAGAACACTGAGGTTGATTCTAGAAAAAACATCTACGAGTTGTTGCCTCTAAGGCATGGGACTGGTAGGGAGAAACGGGCCAAGACTGATACTTTTCATTTAGCTTCTGACTTTTAAAACCATATGTGAATTTTATTATTTTGATCAAAATTAAAGTTCAGTTAAATAAAAAAGCCATTCAAACCAACACATCAGACATTTACAGGGAATATTAATGACGTGTATTACGTACCACACTGTATAATTGGCTGCATTTAACTCAATAGCATCTCGAGTTAGTTTAAAAGCTCGTTCACTTCTTTCATCACGCTGCAGAACAGCTCGGAAGTAATCATACACGTCTCTAACTGGAGACAGAGCACACAGCCACGTTAGGACTATTTTTCTTATTTAAAACTAGCACTAGAACATGTTGTTATACCTATGTGGAA
Organism: Avahi laniger; assembly: GCA_963575035.1. Taxonomy (NCBI): domain Eukaryota; kingdom Metazoa; phylum Chordata; class Mammalia; order Primates; family Indriidae; genus Avahi; species Avahi laniger. The sequence goes on along the minus strand of CAUYSK010029033.1, from coordinate 5,401 downwards.
AGATTTTATTTGCATGTATCATTTAAACCAATAAGCAAAATAAAGAGTCAAAGGATTGTGACTGCCTCTCTGATAATACTCTAGTATCACAGCCACAAAGCATGGGCTTTGTAAGTATAATCATGCTTACTGTTTATGTGTGTGTACATATAGGTTAATGCTAGATTCCAAATCTCCCAAAGACCTTATGTATAAAAGCAAAATTAAGAGTGCATATATTCAGGGCCGGGCATGGTGGCTCATGCTTGTAATCCTACCACTCTGGGAGGCCAAGGCGGGAGGATCACTTGAGGTCAGGAGTTGGAGATCAGCCTGAGCAAGAGTAAGACTCCGTGTCTACTAAAAATAGGAAAAATTAGCCAGGTGTGGTGGCACACATCTGTAGTACCCGCTACCTGGAAGGCTGAGGCAGGAGGATCGCTTGAGCCCAGGAGTTTGAGGTTGCTCTGAGCTAGGCTGACACCATGGCACTCTAGCCCGGGCAACAGAGCGAGTGCATATATTCAAATATATTCACATAGCTGTTTTTCTCACATTTTATTTTGACCAGATTTTTAACTGAAAAGTATGTTCAATGGTAGAAAATTCAAACAATACAAAAAGGTTCACACTAAATTTCCTTTCCACTAAATTCTCAGTCCTTCTCACCACAAGCAACCACTGTTAATTGATTCTGGTGTATCCTTCCAAATATATTCTATGCGGATACAAAGTATATGACCTAATTCCATCCTTCATTTTTTTGAGATCACATCACACTCAATGTTCTCAGCCTTGCTCTCTCTTTTTTTTTTTTTTTTTGAGACAGAGTCTTGCTCTGTTGCCCGGGCTAGAGTGCCATGGCGTCAGCCCAGCTCACAGCAACCTCAGACTCCTGGGCTCAAGCAATCCTCCTGCCTCAGCCTCCTGAGTAGCTGGGACTACAGGCATGCACCACCATGTCCGGCTAATTTTTTCTATATAGTTTTAGTTGTCCAGATAATTTCTTTCTATTTTTAGTAGAGACGGGGTCTCGCTCTTGCTCAGGCTGGTCTCGAACTCCTGACCTTGAGCGATCCTCCCACCTCGGCCTCGCAGAGTGCTAGTATTACAGGTGTGAGCCACCACACCCGGCCTCAGCCTTGCTTTCTTAACTCATACATTATTAAAGACAGTGTAAACTAGTACAAACTTCATTTAGTAATCATTTAGTAATATCTAATTAAAAATTAAAATTTACATACTCATTAACCCAATAATTCCAGTTCCAAGATTTTCTTACAAATATACTGCCGTATGTGTGCAAAGCATCCAAGGATATTTACTGGAGCACTTGGTTACATAAAAAAGAAACTGAGAGCCAGGCATGGTGGCACAGGCACACCTGTAGTCCTGGCTACTTGGGAGGCTGAGGTAGGAGAATCGCTGGAGCGTAGGAGTTTGAGATCAGCCTGGGCATCGTGGCAAGCCCTCATCAAAAGAAGAGAAGAAAACAAAAGAAAGACACTGAAGAGGGGGTCATAAGAACCCCCAAATTACAGCCAGGTAGGACAGAAGATGTGGGTAACCTGAGGATCCACTACTTGCAACTGGCATTTGAAGTGGGGGGCAGTCTTACAGCCCTGAGCCCTTCACCTGAGGGGTCCACGCTAACTCCAGGTGGTCAGTGTCCAAACTGATTTAAATTGTAGGACACCTAGTTCGTGTCTACAGGGAATGCCTGGTGTGAAAACCCAAACATTTGGCATCAGAAGTATTTTCACTATAGAGAAACAGTTTTTCATTTTAAACTATAATATAAAAGTATCAGACAAAAACATGAACAATTATAGCTCTTTACAAATTCTGAGATATACAAACATTTCTTCTAAACACTCACTTTAAACAGTTGAAATTTAATTCATTCCAGAGCAGAATTTAGAAACAACATAAATGTCAAATAACTATAGAATATTATGCAGTTATTAGGAACCAAGCTTCCAAATAATTTCAAATTTATAACAAAATGGTTACAAGATGTTAACTCTCTATGTAATGTATATATACTTAATACACACAAATCTGTATCTAAAGCATACACTGTTAAAAATAATGAATTGGGAGAATATCAGGCTGGGATAACTCCGGAGGATAGGGTTCTTGCACATGCAACCAAAGTCCTATTCTATGTAAACAGTAAAATGAAAGTTAATATTAAAATATTCTTTTAATTTAAAAATCATAAACTGAGTTTCTAAAACATGCCTTTTTTTCTTTTTTTTTTTTTTTTGAGACAAGGTCTCGCTATGTCACCCAAGCTGGAGTGCAGTGACACGATCACAGCTGACTGCAGCCTTGAACACCTGGGCAAGCGATCCTCCTGCTCCAGCCTCCCAAGTAGTTGGGACTACAGGTGCGTGCCACTACACCCAGATAATTTTTTAATTTTTTGCAGAGATGGGGGTCTCACTATGTTCCCCAGATTGGTCTTAAACTCCTGGCCTCAAGTGATGTGATCCTCCCACCTTGCCTCCCAAAGTGCTGGGATCACAGGCATGAGCCACCATGCCGAGACAAACTTTGTCTTTTTTAACTCAGCATTGATTCTGAGATCTGTCCATGTTATAATTGATCTAAACCCTGTTGATGGTAACATAGTATTCAATCGTATGACAATGATAAATTTCATTTTATCCACTTCTCCAAAAGATAGACATACAGGTGGTTTCCAGTATCTTGCTCTTTCAAAAAGTGCTGCACATTATAGTAGCTAACATAAACAGTGCTTACTATGAGCCAGATGCTTTTCTATTATTTTATATAAATAATTCACTCCATCTATAATGGAGTTACTACTATTATCCACATTTTTACATAGGTGGAAACAGGTACACAGAGGCTAAATAACTTGCCAAAGGTTACACAGCCAGTAAAATGGTGAAGTAAGAATTTGACCAGGTAGTCTGGCTCCAAAGGCTGTGCTTTTAACCTTCCAGTGCGTATCTTCTCACGCTGTGTGCCAGAGTGAACTCAGAATACGTAATGAGAAGCACCACTGCTAGGCTTTAAGACACGAGCATTTTCCAGTTTTAACAGATATACCCACTGCTTTCCAAATGGCTAAACATTTGAAAACTACCATTTGAAATATATGGATTTGTTCATATATCTTAATACCTGATATCATAAGACAGTGTTCATTTTTGCCATTTAAATCATAGGTGAAAAGTGGCATTCTCATCTGAATTTGCATATGTTTCATTCCTAAAGATAATGGATTTTCCCCCTATTTACTGGACAATGGAATTTTCTTTTCTGTAAATTGTCAGTTCATACTCATTTTTTGATTAGGCTGTCTGTCTCCTTACCCTTTTGCAGGAATTCCTTATAAAATTCTGAATATCAATCTTGTTTTATATGGTTTATCTTCTCCCATACTGCTGCTTGTTTTTTAACTTGTTCATGGTTTCTTCTGTTGCATAAGTTTTAAATTTTGATACAGTTATCAATTTTTGGTAAGTCAAATTTATCTATCTTTTATTAAATACTTTGTGGTTTCTCATCATGGCATATGTAAGAACTTAAAATGTAATTTTATACCGTGCAAAAGGGTTAATAATTTACTCCCAATAGAAATATATGCTTGTATCAGTTTCCCCAACATCTTTCTTTGTTCTAAGTAATTACGAATCTGAAAAAGTTGTGGTTTGTATTTCTCTAATTACCAGTGAGATCACTGTAATCTCTTTCTTTTGTTGTTGTTTTTGTTTTCTTTTTTTTTTTTTTTTTTGAGACAGAGTCTCACTCTGTTGCCTGAGCTAGAGTGCTGTGGCGTCAGCCTAGCTCACAGCAACCTCGATCTCCTGGGCTCAAGTACTCCTCCTGCCTCAGCCTCCCGGGTTGCTGGTACTAGAGGCACGCACCACCGTGCCCAGCTTATTTTTTCTCTTTTTAGTTGTTTTGGCTAATTTCTTCCTATTTATAGTAGAGACGGGGTCTCGCTCTTGCTCAGGATGGTCTCAAACTCCTAAGCTCCAGCAATCCTCCCACTTGGGTCTTCCAGAGTGAGCCACTGTGCCCGGCCTGTAATCTCTCCACAGATATTTTCATTTCTTCTAGTGAATTGTCTCTTCACATATAATCTCTCTCAAAGTATGGAAGTTTTGCATTTTTACGCAGCTATGTGTTCTGACCTTTTCCTTAATCAACTCTGAGGTCTACACCTTGCCTAATAATACCTTCTCTACCCTAAGAATGAAAGATTATTCTTTTATATTTGCTTGTAATATGTTTATAGTTTTGTTTTAGAACTTTAATTCATCTGTAATTTACATTCATGTAAGATATGAGACAGGGTTATAATTCTGCTTTTATCTAAATGCACAGCCAACTGTTTCAAACCATTATTTGATCAATCCATCCTCTTCATAAAGGTATGAAATGTCCTTTTTATCACATACTAAGTTCTCAGAAATATTATCCATTTTTAAGTCTTTATTAATCTATTTCTGTACCAGTTCCACATGTTTATTAAGTTAGTAGGCAATATTTGATAAGGCAAACCCTTACACCATTATTCTTCCTTTTCAAACATTTCTTGCCATTATTTCATTATCAGAAAAAAAAATACTTTTTATAAAAGAGGAATGATCTTAGATAACAAAGCCTTAATTGAAAGAAATACACATACATAAAATTACAAAACTGTCATTCCATCTTATTCATTTACCCTTTCCTAAAAGAACAACTAACACTTAGCATTTGCATGACCTTCCACTTACAAAGCATTTTCACATTCATTATGGAAGAATGATACTTTGTCAAAGAAAATAATTCGCTCATTTTAATATCAGTAAATACATTCCAACTGAGCCTAACACTTCATTGCCAAAATATATTTTACAATGCTGATGTTTCAGCAACCAAAGTTTATTCTAAATGAAACAGTAACTCATTTATGTTGTAGGCGCATGCAGATTAAATAGCAAATGAAAAGCAGAATCATATAGCTATTAGGTATTATAATGTAACATTGATTACTTAGAATGTCTCCATTCTTTGGACAAAATAAAACTTTTAATAATAAAATAAATCACAAAAGATACAAAATTGGCCGGGGGGCGGTGGCTCACACCTATAATCCTAGCTCTCTGGGAGGCCGAGGCAGGCGGATTGTTTGAGCTCAGGAGTTCGAAACCAGCCTGAGCAAGAGCGAGACCCCATCTCTACTAAAATTAGAAAGAAATTAATTGGACAACTAAAAATATATAGAAAAAATGAGCCGGGCATAATGGCGCATGCCTGTAGTCCCAGCTACTCGGGAGGCTGAGGCAGAAGGATTGCTTGAGCCCAGGAGTTTGAGGTTGCTGTGAGCTAGGATGACGCCACGGCACTCTAGCCCAGGCAACACAGTGAGACTCTGTCTCAAAAAAAAAAAAAAAAT